>JAUKWC010000005.1:0-151106 GCA_032356245.1 Endocladia muricata | reverse complement strand
CTAGGAGAGTCGCCGCAGCCGAAATGTCTTTACCGACTCGACTGACCCCCAGCGATCGAGAGCGACGCCGCGCCGCTAGGATTGCCAACCTCAGACAAAGACTAAAGAACGCGAGGGAACTAGTCGATAAGGCGGAGGATCAAGGTACCTTAGAATCTGCCGAAGACAGGGTATCAGATTTGGCCGCTAAACTTTCAGAAGAGCAAGCCGTACACAACGCTCCACAGCCTCCACTGATAGAGCAAGTAGAGTCGACATCACATGGGCATCCTGGGCCCGTCGCTGCACGGCCGCCTATAACGGAAACCCCGGATGGGGAGGAGCTCTTCAACAGCGCCGGCCTTAAAGCGGTGGACCAGCGGCGCATAAAAGACACAGAAAGAGCCGTTCGTGCAGCGAAAGCAGCCTTACGCCAAGCTGAACGGGCCGTACAAGCGGCAACCGGGGAACAAACGGGTGACCAGGCGACGCGAATACGCGCTATCCTCGTTCGAAACTCTTTAGCCAAGAAACTCTCCGGCGCGCAAGGAGCTCTCGACAGACTTCGCAGACTTAGCAGACCATAAATGGCGGACGGGTTCTGTCTTTAACTCTTTGGCTTAAGATTGCCCCGGCTCCAAATTGAGGTTGTCAGAGGCCGGGCAGCCAAGCAGGCCTAGCGCTCTCGTGGACATCGATCAGGGCGGAATTGTCGAGAGTTATTCCAATATCGTCGAGCCCGTTGAGCAAACGATGCTGAACGGCACCCGCCAAAGGAAACTCGACCGATATGCCTTCGGATGGTAATTCTAGGCGCCTACGCGCCACGTCCACCGTCAGCTGGAGCGAAGGCTTAGTTTCAATCAGCGCAAGAAGATCGGCGCCAAATTCTGGCTCAACTACAACCGGAACCAAACCATTCTTACCGGCGTTGTTACGAAAAATGTCGCCAAACTTAGGTGAAATGACGGCTTCGAAACCGTACTGCTGAATAGCCCAGACAGCGTGCTCGCGGGACGATCCGACGCCGAAGTTGCGGCCCGCCACCAAAATTTTGGCGCCCACAAACCGCTCGTCGTTCAGCACAAAATCTTGGGCGTCACGCCACTCCGAAAATAAGCCCCTCTCAAAACCGGTCCGGGTCACCTGCTTGAGCCAGTCCGAAGGTATGATCTGGTCGGTGTCGACGTCGGAACGGTCGAGGGGAACAGCCCGGCCCGACACTATTTGGACTGGCCTCACAGACCTGCTCCGTTCATTGTTTCTCTAAATCTGCTGGCAGCGCAAAGCGCCCGACTATCGCAGACGCTGCCGCCACAGCTGGCGACACTAGGTGAGTCCTACCGCCACGACCCTGTCGGCCTTCGAAATTGCGGTTAGAAGTCGAAGCGGAGCGCTCGCCAGGTTTAAGCTTGTCGGGGTTCATGGCCAAACACATCGAACATCCGGGTTCTCGCCAGTCGAAGCCCGCGTCGGTGAAAACCCTATCGAGGCCTTCGGCTTCAGCGTGCTGCTTTACTAGCGCAGACCCAGGAACCACCAACGTTCGTACCCGGTCCGCAACACGTCTACCTTCCGCAACAGCGGCAGCCGCTCTAAGGTCTTCGATTCGGCTGTTGGTACAGGAGCCAATAAACACCGTGTCGACTTCGACGTCACGCATAGGCGTGCCCGCCTCCAAGTCCATATATTGCAGAGCACGTTTCGCAGCCTGGACGGCCTCAGGATGTTCGAACGACGCCGGATCGGGCACCGCACCCTCAACGGTTGTGACCTGGCCCGGGTTCGTACCCCAAGTGACCTGAGGTCTAATCGTCGAACCGTCGATCACTATTTCGGTGTCGAACGTAGCCCCGGGGTCGGTCCTTAACGAAGTCCACTGCTCGACAGCAGCGTCCCAATCTGGACCCGACGGGGCATGCTCCCGACCGGCGAGATAGTCAAAAGTTGTCTGGTCGGGGCCGATGAGCCCCGCCTTAGCTCCCGCCTCTATCGACATGTTGCAGACCGTCATGCGGCCCTCCATCGATAGTGCTTCGATAACGGGACCCCGATATTCGATGACGTGGCCGATTCCACCACCCGTATCAAGCTGGTGAATGACAGCCAAGACAATGTCCTTAGCGCTCGATTCAGCTGGAAGCTCACCGGTGATTGTTAGCGCCATAGTTTTCGGTCGCACCTGGGGAAGAGTTTGAGTTGCCAGAACATGTTCCACTTCGCTAGTACCAATCCCGAAAGCGATTGCGCCAAAAGCGCCATGTGTGGAAGTGTGTGAATCGCCGCAGACGATGGTCATGCCGGGCTGCGTTAGACCCTGTTCGGGTCCGATAACGTGGACTATGCCTTGTTTTGGTGAGCCCATCTGGTGGTTCGTGACCCCAAACTCGGCTGTGTTGAGCCGCAGCGTCTCGACCTGGAGGCGGCTAACCTCGTCCTCGATTGGCTTGTCTGTATTTTCGGTCGGCACATTGTGGTCTTCGGTAGCCACGGTGAGGTCGGGTCTGCGGACTTTACGCCCCGACAAACGTAGCCCGTCGAAGGCTTGCGGCGAAGTTACCTCGTGGACGAGGTGTAGGTCAATGTAGAGCAGGTCAGGGTCTTGGCCAGCGCCCGAAACCACAACATGGCTGTCCCAGACCTTTTCCGAAAGGGTTCGTGGTCCGTCGCTGACCAACGGTGCGTCGGTAGCCTCAGCAGAGGTCGAGTCCTGAGCCATCAGACCTCGATACCTACGACCTTTACGTTCATCGGCCCAGCCGGCGACTCAAAGACCACAGTGTCGCCAGCTTTTGAACCAATAAGAGACTTGCCGAGCGGCGAACCGGGGGACATGACTTCAATGCCCTCACGCCGTTCTTCTATCGAACCAAGCAAATATTGTTCGACATCGTCGTCGCCCTCGTACTGAATAGAAACAACGCAACCCGCCCGTACTTCGGAGACATCGGCTGCGTCGAGTTCGACTATCTCGGCGTCCTCGATAAGGCTGGCCAAGTGAACAATTCGGCCTTCCATTTTGCCTTGCTCCTCTTTGGCGGCGTGATAATCGCCGTTTTCGGAAAGGTCACCCATCTCGCGTGCAGTCTCGATCTTCTTGGCAATCTCGATCCGGCCGCGCGTGGTCAGGTCTCCATGTTCGGCGGTTAGTCGTTCATAGGCTTCACGGGAAAGTTGTTTAGAATCATTCACCCCCCAAATATAGCGAAAGTAACCGCTCTAAGTTCGCTTACTGGAAGCGAAACTGAGTAACGCCATCAGCAAGATTCCGCCGGCTAGGCCGAGCCAAGAATTACGCCGCGTAAATTGGTCAAAAACGAGCTGCGATTCGAGCGTCTCAACTGTTGCGACCACTCGTTGACTCATCAAATTGGACTGTGCGATCATCAAGCCAGCGGCCAGAACGGCCAGACTGAAGATCGCTCCCGAGACCGCAAACCTGAGGCCCGGCGACGCTCGCCCCGCGCCGGCCCGGACGCTTATGGCTATCACCGACCCGGCGATCATTGGCATCCACCAGGTGGAGCCACCGTCTTGTGTTTCGTAGAAGTACCAAAAGATCCCGAAGATGAAAGCAGCGGCCAGCCCCAAAAACGAACCCGAGAATAGGTCGACTTTCTCCCGGAACGGTCCAGGCCTTGCAGAAGCTCTCCCGACCGAACCTCTTCTGGTCGCATTTCGCCGGCCTGCCATTTGCTCGCTCGAGGCGGCGTCGACCCAGCTATCTGGCACAGACCGCACCGAGAAGTCGAGATCATCTTGGGTAGTCATAAGGTAGCGCCTCCTAGAAGTAGTTCGGCCCGTTTTGAGAGGGTCTTGAGCTGGTCGAGGAACCAGCATTTCTCGGAACACCCGCCGCTAGAGTGCCCAAGATGTCAAATAAGAAAAACACAACTAGACCCAACATGTACGAGGTCGGGGTTGTGGCTGGCGACGGAATAGGGCCAGAGGTAGTCGCCGAGGCGCTGAAAGTTCTACAGGCTGTGGGCGCTCAACTCAATTTGACCAGCTTCGATCTCGGAGGGTCTCGTTACTTAAATGATGGCACGATTCTGTCTGAAGAGACTATCGAGCAGTGGCGCGAGCTCGATGCAATTTTTTTGGGCGCAGTTGGACACCCCGACGTCACGCCCGGGCTCATCGAACGGGGCCTCCTTCTCAAGATGCGTTTCGACCTAGACCTCTACGTCAACGTGCGGCCTTTCACCTCAACCGATCACGACTTCGTTGTCGTCCGCGAAAACACTGAGGGCCCGTACGTTGGCGAGGGTGGTGTCCTGCGGCGAGGCACCCCATTCGAGGTAGCAACACAAGGCTCGGTCAACACTCGCATGGGGGTAGAACGTTGCCTTCGTTTTGCTTTCGAATTAGCGGCCAAACGGCGCAGCCATTTGACGATGGTACACAAAACGAACGTTTTGAGCTTCGCCGGTGACCTGTGGGCGAGAACCTTTGCCGAAGTGGCCTCGGAGTACCCCAATGTTGAAACCGCGTACAGCCACGTAGATGCGGCCTGCATCTTTTTTGTCGAAGATCCGAGTCGATACGATGTCGTTGTTACCGATAACCTATTCGGGGACATCTTAACCGACCTCGGCGGCGCCGTTTCGGGGGGCATAGGTCTGGCGTCGTCGGCGAACCTCAACCCTGAGCGCACCGGGCCCTCAATGTTCGAACCGGTTCACGGTTCGGCTCCGGACATTGCCGGTTTGGGTACCGCCAACCCTTTGGCAGCGATACTATCTGCTGCGATGATGCTCGAATTTTTGGGTGAGCGGGAAATGTCTAGACGAATATTAGAAGCAACCTCAGAAGTCCGAAATTCTGTAGCTGGGAAGTCAACCACCGAGATCGGTAATGCCGTTGTTAGCCGGCTCCGCTAAGGAGGAACTGCGCTCAAATTAGGAGCCGCAGCATGGTATTTGAGGGACCGATGGCGGACAAGTTTGCCGAGGCGGCTAGATGCTTGGTTTGTCCGCTAATCTAGACTACGTGGCTGCCCCTGACTATGTCCCAGTAGAACCTGAAGATCGCGTGAGAGGGTACTCCTCGCCACCACGGCGGGACGGCTCGTGGGTTGCAAATCGTCCCGGCGACTACGAGGGTAGCCAACCAACCGGGTTTCGCTTGGGTAGCAGCGGGCCCGACCAGGGTTACGCCTACACGCTGGTTGACTTGTTCGACGACTACCTCTGCCTCGGTGCGGTCGATCGAGAAGACGCAGTAGCCGGGTGTGTCGGCGTGGCGATGCGACGCTCTGCACTATTCGGGCGTGCCCCCGTCGTCCACGACTTGACGGTCGGCTTTGCGGTTTTCGGATTTCTGGACCCGAACCCAGACCCTCGCCTCGTGCGCCTTCGGGAGAAGCTATTTGCTGAGGTGAAAAGCAGTCACCACTATGCAGAACGCCGTGACCTCGTCGACGGTGTCACCGAAGAAGCTTTACGCCAACCTCACACAGCCATCCGAGATGTTTACGAAAAAGACTGGCGCCGCAACTTTAGGTACTGATCAGCCTTGACAGGCTAGGTTGAGGCTTTCAGCCCAACAAGTTACGTGAGAAGTAATAAGGCAAGGATAATCGACAAGCCCACGATGACGGCTATACCGACGACCGGCAAGAGAGGCAGTGGTGTCGCCGCTGCAGCCTTGGTGGTGGAGCTGGTTGGGCTCGCCGGGGTCGGCTCCGGCTGACTGGCCGACTCGGCGACGGGGGCTGCAGGCAGAGCCGGGATGGGCTCAAGGGCAGAAACAGGAGCCTCTTGTTGCATCACAACCTGATGCTCACTGTTAGATGCGTTTAAAGGCTGGAACATCGTGGTCTTTGTAGGTTGACTGGCGATCGCAGCTGCCTCCGGCACAGTCTGAACTGTTTCGGTTGTCGACTTGCGGGCCTGTCGTCGTTGTGCTTCCGAAGCGGCCTCAATTTTTTCGCCGTACAATAAATTTTCGGCTTCCCGGTTGGCTATGCCCTTGGCGACGCCGGCCGCCGGACATAACAAAGCGACCGGAATTCGGTGCTCCGCTAGCAAACTGTCGGAGACCTCAATGCCGTCGAGAGTTGTAAGCGGCGGTTGTTCTGCACCATCGACGACCATTTTTAGGGCTTGCGACGGGCTTATAGTTTCGTTCGAGAAGGCGCTAAAAACGCGTCCATCGCGAAGGTCGATCTGCCAGCCAATTCCCGAGCCCAGAAGAATAGTAGCGCTCATCGAACCCGGCAAAACTCGGGCTGTGGCAACTGGGCTGAGTTCCATCCGGCTAACGGCGACGCCCGAGGGGCGGAACAACGCAAGGACATTGTTCACGACGTCGTCTGGAGAGAAGGAGACTTCGGGTTCGCCCACATAAACAAAGGAAACATCGAGCTTCTCGACCTGCTGGGTCAGCCAGTCGGTCATTTGGGAACCATTGCCTACGCCAGCGTTAATATCGCTAAACGCAACGCCCAGCCGGTACGTTTCCGGGTCGTCTAGATGTAGCTCACCGAGAGCGGAGTCGATAGCCTCCTGATACATCTTCTTCGGATTCTCGTCGTCGAAACTGGTACCATCAATGGCAACTTCAACATAATTCTGAAGTCGTTTCGCTTCCCGGTCGGTCTGAACCGCTCGGACAATCATGTCGCCGATTTCTAAACCGACTATTGCTTGCGACTTTGGCACCATAGTTCGAGCTCTAAATCAATCTCTTGTTGCCATGCAAAATGTGGAACGACGTCCCCACACGAATTCGACGTCGTTGACATGACTCTGCTCATTCTATCGGAAAATGCTTGCTGCTATCCAACAGCGGAGCTTGTTCACCGAACTGTTCGCAAGTCGATAGCTGTTTCTGCGAGCAGAAGGGCGAGCCGAGGTGCGCATTGGTCAATCCCGTTGCTAAAACGCCAGGCCGGACTACCCTCAGGTTGTGACTGTACGCGTTCGATTTTCCCCAGCTCCATCTGGATTCCTCCACGTGGGTTCGGCGCGTTCTGCGCTGTTTAATTGGCTATACGCCCGCAAAATGGGCGGCACCTTTGTCTTGCGAGTTGAGGATACCGACGCAGACCGCTCCAAACCAGAACTCATAAACTCTTTACGGGAAAACCTGATCTGGTTGGGTCTCGACTGGGACGAGGAACACCGTCAGTCCGACCGCTTTGAATTATACGTAAAAGCAGCGAACGAGCTACTCGACTCGGCAAAAGCGTACCGCTGTGACTGCACTCCCGAAGCGGTCCGTGAGCGCGCCGTCGCCCGCGGTGAGAAGTCGGGTGGGTACGACGGATTTTGCCGGAACCGAGACGTCGAAGCTGGACCCGGGGTGGCCGTAAGGTTTGCTACGCCGGTCGCTGGTGTGACCGGCTGGGACGACGTTGTGCGAGGCAGAGTTGAATTCGACAATGCCGTGTTGGAAGACTTTGTGATTGTTCGCTCCAGCGGCGTTCCGATGTTTCATGTTGCGAACGCCTACGACGACTACGAGATGGGGATAACCCACGTCATACGCGGCGAGGATCTAGTTAACACAACACCGCGTGTTCTCTTGCTACGCGCCGCAATGGGGGCAACTACTCAACCGGTCTACGCTCACTTGCCATTGATCGTCAATGAACAAAGAAAGAAGCTGTCGAAAAGGCGAGACGACGTTTCGGTGTCCGACTACGCAGACCGCGGATATCTCCCAGAGGCGATGCGGAACTACCTGTCGACGCTCGGCTGGGGTCCCCAGGACGGGGTCGAAGTTAGGCCGATCGAGGAGATTATCGAAATGTTTGAGCTAGCCGACATCGGCAAGGCGCCAGCCTTTTTCGACATCAAAAAGCTCGACCACTTCAACGGGGAGTACATCCGAGAGCTGAGCGACCACGACTTTGTAGATCAGACGTGGTCACAAGTCGATGGCACGATCGACCGAAGCCTCTACGCTCGACTAGCTTCAGAGCTCAAAGTCCGTGCCAAACGCTTCGACCAGATTCCGGCCTTACTCGAGTGGGTTGTGGGAGATCCGCCCGAGCCGACCGAGAAAGACTGGCGTAAAGTAATGGGCAAAGAAAAAGTGCCCGAAATCCTCGACCTCGTGATCGAACGCTTCGGCGGCGCCCCCTGGGAGGCTGACGAACTGGAAAGCATCGTCTTTGGTGTCGGCGAAGAACTGGCGACAAAAACGCAGCTTCCGGTACGCCTGGCCGTAACCGGAGTCCGATCGGGGCTGCCATTGTTTGAGCCGATGGCGGCGCTGGAACGGTCGTTGGTCCTGGCACGACTGAAGGCGGCACGTGCCAAGCTCTGATCATCAAGAAGCTGAGGACCTTGGCGGAGAGGTTAGCGATAAACTCGAAGGGGCGACGGCGACGCCCGATGACTCTGTGGATCCATCCCAGTCGGCCGAGACAGCGGCCAGTCGTCAAGAATCTGAAGAGCTGTCAGAGGTGACGATGTTCCGAAAGAAGACTCTTATCCTGCTGGCTCTGAGCCTGGCTATTTCCTACCCGCTCTTGACCTTGCTCGACGTGTGGTACGCGTCTACACGCTCAGGAAACGCATCCGGCGACGCAGCGATCGTGCTTGGAGCAGCCCAATACAATGGGCGGCCGTCGCCCGTCTTTAGGGGCCGACTCGACCGGTCGGCCGAACTATTCGAGTCCGGATCTGTTCGCTTAATAGTGGTCACAGGTGGGGCGCAGGAGGGCGACATCAGCACCGAAGCTAACGCTGGCTACGCTTACTTGCGGAGCGAAGCGGGCCTCGCCGACGAAGACCTCCGCCTCGAAGTTCAAGGCGCATCAACATATGAGTCGCTGGCCGCAACCGCCAGGTTTCTGGAAACCGAAGAGGTTAGTCGAGTAGTACTCGTCACCGATCCGTTTCACGCCAAGCGCGCCTCACTGATAGCAGAAGAAGTCGGACTACGTGTTGAAGTTGCCCTCACAGCTCAGCCGCTGACATTGGATCGATTGTTGGAAGAGACAGCAGCGGTTGGCGTCGGTCGCGTCATAAGCTTCCGGAGACTTCAGCGTTTTACGATGTAGGGCCGGCTTTCCGGCTCGCCTGCGCCGATGAAAAGCATTCCGACGTTACATAGTGATGATCTGAGGGCGGTGTTGAATGGTTGGGTGCTCGATCGTCAGGAAAAAGCGCTAATATGATGCAGCTATCTTTCGGGGATGGTGTAATTGGTAACACGCCTGGTTCTGGTCCAGTTATTGGGGGTTCAAGTCCTCCTCCCCGAGCTAAGAGATCGTTGCTGGACCGAGCTGGTTCCGCTAGGATCACGAAGCGCCAGCTCGAGTTGCGGAGGCAACCTAAGTTGGTCTTTAGTCCATGCCCCGTTCGTCTAGCGGCCTAGGACGCCGGCTTCTCATGCCGGTAGCACGGGTTCAAATCCCGTACGGGGTACCAAAGATTTCAAAAGAATTTCTCAAATCGGCAGGCGTCGAACCTGGGATGGCCAACGGCGGTATCTCTGCCAATCAAGTTTTACGCCAGCATCCAGTAGCCGTCGACTTCGACCAGGCGCTGCGACGCTGGAGCGGGTGCTGTGACGCTATCGGCCGAAGAGTCGAGCAAGGTTGATCGCACTTCGGCGACCCAAGTAGCGTGTTGATATTCGTGGTTGATGATCGCACGCATCATGGTTTCGGCAATGAGCACGAGTTGGTTTGGCGCGCCGACATCGCCATCTCGGATACGTTCAATTGTGGACTGAGTGCTCGTGGCGATCTCTCTGCGATAGTCGACGATCTGGTCGAGGGCTGGGAGTGCGTCTCGCTGAGCCTCTCTAGTTGCGGAATCAAATATCGAGTCGAACGTCGGGTTGAAAGAGACTTCGGCGGCGGTTAGGTTTCGCATCATGTAGTGGTTGACGGCGGCCTGATGTCCGAGGTGCCAGCCAATGCTGCTGCTACTTTCGTCCGCTCGCCAAAATATTTGATCAGCGCTGAGGTCAGCGACTACGGCCATCGTGTGGGCCTGGGCCGAAGCATATTCGCCGAGTAGATCTTCAAGCTTAAGGTCTACCATTTACCAGTCCGTTCTCGTGCCGCCTTTGCGTCGTAGTACCCACACTAGCGTACGAGACTAGACGCCGACGTCTGACCGCTGGTCGCCGGCCGAAGCAAGAAGCTGTTTGAACTCGTACTCCCGCATCCAAACCGTGTACCAAGACGGATCTACCAAGGTCCGCGGGTCATAGCCCGGCAGGGTCGAAAGCACCGAAGCTGTGAGTAGTTCAAAGCTAAAAGTGATGGCCCACTTCGTGAGGCGGAACCACGCCAATGGGTGCCAGAAACGGCGATCCGCGACACTCATAGAGACCACACCGGTGAGCACGAAGAGGACCCAGACACAAAGCGCCGCAAGTAGCCCCTGAAGATACTTGAATCGACCGCCGCCTAGCTGTTTGTTCACGTCGAAGGCAACCGATTTATGTTCGACCTCTTCTGCCAGGTGCCATATAAACATTTCTGCGACAACTGGATCGGAAGCCCGAAATAGTTCGCTCCGATATTTGGCAGCCCAACAAGCGATGGCATACGCAATAGTTTCCGAGGCGGCGGTGAACGCCAAGTTGAAAGAGCCCGAGCGCCCGCTCAGCCAGCTAAAAAAGCGATCCAGCGTCCGGTCAAGCCGGATGAGGCCGGGATATTGACGACAAATTATTTGGTTGAAGGAACGATGCTGGCCATGATGGGCCGCCTCTTGAGCCATGTAGGTCCGAACAGTTTCATGCTGGTTGCTAGGCAACGACGGCAAGGCCGCCTTCATGGTACGGACAAAGTAAGGTTCGATGTAGGGCATCATGAGCGATAACGAGTTCGCAGCCCAAGAAAATTCGGGCCGCTCGGGAGTCCAAATAGCGGCGGTCGATTCCGGATATCTAAAACAAATATTACGATTTTGTAAGGCATCGCTGGCCTCACTTCCGGCGCCGTCACCCGGGTCGGGAGCCGCTCGGCTCCAGGCGGGAGCGTCGGGGATAAACTTCTGAGGCATCACGACCATCTATCGGTTAGTCGTTTGCGTTTGTTTACGAAAGAAAACCAGATTGGCTAGAAGGATGTCAGTTTTTGTCAAACTCTGCGCGGCCTTGACCGTGGTAGTACTTTCTGGTTGTGGCTCCGGCGGGAGCGACGACGGAGCCGACCCCGGCCATACTATGGCGGCGACAGACGAGATGACGGGGCTGGCTGAACAACAGTGTCTCGACGATCCAAGCAAAGAACAGGGCGTAATTAAGGCGGTCGGACCTGACTCTGGCAGCGAAGCGGTTTTCGCAGAGGTTGTTGTCGAGTGCGACACAGTCCGCTGACAGCCACGCCGCCCGACCGTCGAGGCCACATCGCAGCGCAATCGCTACGCTTCCCAGCATGACTAATCCGACAAGCCTAGTTCAGCTTGATGCCAATCGAGACGGCGGGACTCGACTGCGGCGACGTTGGAAACCAGCCGACCCGGCAGCCGCAATCCTTGGGGTTCACGGCGTCAACGAACATTCAGGACGTTACGAACAATTTGGCACCCATTTAGCTTCGGCGGGTTACGACACAGAGATGTTCGATCTTCGTGGCCACGGTCAAAGCTCTGGACGTCGCAGCTATGTCGATTCCTACGACTCTTTCTACGACGATATAGAAGACCTACTAGCCGAGAGGAGACTGTTAAGCGTGCCCGTCGTTTTGTTCGGACACTCGCTCGGAGGTCTCATAGTTTCCTCCTACCTGCTCAACGGTCGACCCGAACCCGATCTGGTCATTCTCAGTGCCCCAGCCTTCGGCACCGGTCACAACTGGTTCGATCGGTTGTTTGCAAAGACTATGAACAAAGTTGCACCGAAGCTGCTCGTGTCGCGATCAACTGACGCCAGCGTTCTCAGTCGAGACGAAACAATCCAGACCGAGTGGAACGAGGACCCGCTGGTAATCGAAGGCATAACGGGAGGCCTGGCCGCTAGCTCGCTGGCAGCGATGGAGTTCGTATCTGCTAAAGCTCTCCAGCTCACGTTGCCCACCTACGTTTTGCATGGCGAGGCTGACACGCTAGTTCCCCCGGCGGCCTCGCAACCCCTCCAAAGTCTTCCTTGCGTGACCTACAGACTCTGGCCCGACATGCGACATGAGTGTTTAAACGAGGTCGGACGACAGCGTGCGCTCGACGAGCTGACAACCTGGCTCCGGGCCCAAATTCGAGCCGTTGAGCCTGGCTAGCGCACAAATCTAGCGGCGAGCCGTGGGGTCATCTGGGCGGCGTAGAGGTTGGAGCTGCTGGGCCGCTTTCTGTTGACTCATTCGTGGAAGGAGCACACTGAGCCCGTACAGGGCTGCACCAACCAAAGCGAGGAGGATGGCGGGCGCAACCATGGCGCCGAAAAAGACGCTTACCGCAGCCGAAACTAGAGCCATTGAAGATGGCGCAAGATAGCTGATGACCCAGGGGGCCACAAAGGCCAGGACTACCCAGAAGGCTGCGGCTCCTAACGCCCAGAAACCCACTCTTCTAACGATGCTCGAACGGTGCTGGGTAATCAGAAGCGAAGTAGCGATTCCGACAACTGCGATCAACCCCGACAGAAGGGTCACCCTTCGAACCAGACTGTTCGCCGTACCCAGCCACGCAAAGCCTGTGGTTGGCAGCGTAGCTCCCAGCGGGGCCACCGTGGGTAAAACGAGGTCCAGCAGCGGTAGCTCGGCGACGGCTGCATCTCGGGTGGCCTGGCCCACTACGGTAGCGTCCACTGTGACTGGGTCGTCTACGCCGTTGAGCGCGTTCTGATGCGCCACGACGATCTGATCCTTGACTAGCTCCTCAACCCGAGGGTCGTCCAACACGGTGCCTGCGGCCCGGTCTAGCTGACTATCGGAGATCTCAATCGCAGCCGGTACGAGGTCATCGATTGTCTCCGATAAACGACCAATAAGAACCTCACGCACTTCCTCGTTGTCGAATAGCTCCTCGGCGAGGCGTTCTGAGCGGCCAGGATCGAATATTGTCCGAGTTAGAACGAAACCAGACCAGCTGATAGTAGCAAATACAAGAGAAATCGTTAGTAGTAGCGATGCGAGTGCTCTGCGCACGTCAACTCCTGTCGCTTGTGTGGACTCAACAAGCTAGATCTGCATTTGGATGGTTCTGAGGAGTTTAGTCCCTTGAAGATGTAACAGCTCTGCAGCCGTTGGCGTTGCTATAGAGCCCAGAACGGATGACTAGTCTTGTCGTTTGGTTCTGTCAGGATCACGGCACCGTCGTCTTCGATCAGCAACGTGTGTTCGAACTGGGCCGTCCGGCCGCGGTCTGTCGTGACTGCGGTCCAACCATCATCCCAGAAGTCCGGCTTCCAGGAGCCCGTGGTGATCATGGGTTCGATGGTGAAAGTCATGCCAGGCTCGATCAATTGAGTTAGCCCAGGGTGAAAATAGTGGACGATCTGCAGGTTGGTGTGGAACTGCTCGCCGATGCCGTGGCCAACGAAGTCGCGGACCACGCCAAAGCCTTCAGCTTCGGCATGAGTTTGAATAGCGCGGCCAATCTCGCTGATAGGCCGGCCCGGTTTTGCCGCATCGATGCCGTACAACAGAGAATCTCGTGTCACCGTAGTTAAGCGACGAGAGAGGTCGTCGACTTCGCCGACAAAAAAAGTTGCGTTTGTATCGCCATGGACACCCCGCTTAAAGAGAGTCACATCGATGTTGATAATGTCGCCATCGACCAGAGCCCGATCGTCCGGAATGCCGTGACAGATTACTTCGTTAACCGATGTGCAAACCGACTTCGGAAACGGTTGTGCCGAACCGGGATAACCGAGCGGGCTGGGGTAGCTCTCGTTCTCGATCGCTCTTACGTGGCACGCTATGTCAATTTCCTCGGTGGTCACGCCCGGCTGGCAGAGACCGCCAAGATAGGCCAAGGTGTCGGCTGCTTCAATAGCGGTTAGGCGCATTCGTTCGATGATCTCGGGAGCTTTTACATCAGGCTCGTCCCAACTTTCCAAGGTGCCGCCGTCGGCCCACGTCGGCTTATCGATCGTGTCGGGCACGGTCCGCACAGCCGATACTTGGCCGGGGGAAATAGCGCCTTTACCCTTATGGCACCGTTTAAATTTCTTTCCGCTCCCGCACCAGCAGGATTCATTCGCTTTTGGTAAGACACCCATGACTTACGAGTCTAGAAGACCGGCGAAGAAATCCGATTGGTGGCGCCAGGCACCTTCATCAATTTCCGACCGATGGTATCAGTGCCGACTTCTTGGTGGTCGCCGCCGGAGAGCGACTATCCTCTGGCATATGGCGCCGTTGTCTCACGCTGGTCGTATCTTGATCGCACGCCCAGACTTCTTGGACCTTAACTTCGACATGACGGTAACGATGCTGCTCGAACATAGTGAGTCCGGGGCTCTCGGCTTGGTTCTGAATCGTCCATCGGAGGTCACTGTCGAGGAAACCTTCGGTCGTTGGTCGGAGTTTGTGACCAGGCCAAGGTCTCTCTTTGCTGGTGGACCGGTCAGTCCGGAGTCGATCATCGCAGTGGGCCGCAGTAACAAAGGAGATTTGGTACACGACATGTTGACGGTTGACCTTAACGAGCAGCCCTCGCTGGTACCGGAGGCCTCGAGCGAAGACATTCGAATCTTTGCAGGCTATGCGGGTTGGGGTGCGGGCCAGCTCGAGGGTGAAATTCTCAACGGCGGTTGGTGGCTAGTGGATGGAACCGCCGACGACGTTTTCTGCTGCGACCCGTCAAAGCTTTGGGCTTCAGTTCTGCGTCGCCAACACGGTGAACTGGCCTGGTATGCCCATTACCCTCCGGACGCAACCCAAAATTAGGAACTGTGAAACGGCTGCACAGCACAAAAAAACCGGCATCGCAAGATTTGATTGACGGCAAACCCTTCCCTCTAGCTCCGCGTAAGGAGTAGTTTCACCTCGATGCTGCCTGCTTCGCCGACCGAGGCTACCGCGTTGCTCGGGTTGGCAATGCCGAACTGTTCGAAGACAACTGGGACCGTACCAACCAGCTCGATCTGGCCGTTTACAATCTGGGCGGCAACGTTCGCCACGGCACCCAGAGTCGTATCACGCAGCGTCAGGTCGCCGTTGACCTGGGCAGTTACCGACGTTGCCGGACCTGGGATCGAAGCAAAGTCCGCCGGTTCGGTGACGGTGAAAGTGGCTGTCGGAAAGTTGGCTGTATCCATTATTCGCTCGCCAGAAAAAATGCTATCTCGTTGAGAGCTGTCGCTCGTGATGGTTGCCACATCGATTTCGAATGAACCTTCGGTAACCGACGTTGCTTCGATGGTGATCGACCCTTTTACCTGTTCGGTGCGACCAACGGCCTCAAAATCTTTCACCCCACGGAGGTCTTCAACGACTCTGTAGCCGGCTTCTGAGCCGTTGCTTACCGTCCAGGTCCCATCGAGAGTCTCGAGTGTTGCACCGCCGACGGGTTGACTCGCTGCGGTGGAACGTTCGGTTAGACCAAACTCGTCAGGACCGTCTGCCCGAACTAGGTTAAGCCAAGCCACCGCCCCGACAACTGCGACGACCGCTACGGTTGTGGCGGCGATGAGGACCCGTTTCATAGCACTCCTTAGCGGCTTACCTGCAGAAACCTGCCGTAAACAATGACCTTAGTCGGCTCCCGCCCAGGCAGAGGGGACCGAAAGGCCAGCAGCGCTCCAAACAGTGCCTGCTGCGCTTCTTTACGTTCAGTACAGTTGGTTGGGTTGGACTCGCTCGCGCCTCAGCGGTCCGAACACTGCCGTGGTTAGCGATGTCGCCCATATAAGGCTGCTTCGGCGCGCTGCGCCAAAGTATGAGCCTGTTCCAAAGAAGCCCCGAGAGCGGTGACATGACCGAGCTTGCGTCCACGCCGGGGTCGTTTACCGTAGAGGTGAATGTGGACCCCCTCAATTGCGAGCGCTTCAGCAAGATTTCTGGCCGGGTCGGACCCGTCGATTTGGCCGACGATGTTGATGGAAACCGCCGCCGGTGTCGTTAGCGAAGTGGGCCCAAGCGGTAAGTCGAGCACTGCGCGCACGTGATTTTCGAACTGTGAGGTGACAGCGCTTTCGATGGTCGGATGCCCAGCATTGTGAGGTCGTGCGGCCAGCTCATTGACCACAAGGCCGTCCGTTGTTACAAAGACCTCGACTGCTAAGACGCCAACCGTTCCTAGTTCGGTAGCGATGTCGGTGGCAAGCTTCGTTGCCTCAGCGGCGAGCCGATCTCCAACGGCTGCTGGCATTGAAACTACGTGACAGGCGCCGTTGTCGTTTCGGACTTCAGCTAGCGGGTACGTTCGAGTGCTACCGCCAGGGCGTCGGGCCAGCAAGACAACTAGTTCGCTGACGATGTCGAGGTGCTCTTCGGCCATCAGTTCGCGGTCGCTGTTCTCTGAAAGTATTCGCAGAGCGTCGTTGCTGTCTTCGGCCAGCCAAACGTTCTTTCTCTCCGGCGAGCCAGATCGGATCGTTTTGATCAGGAATGGGTAGCCGGCCTTGTCTGCAAAATCGATCACATCGTCAGGGCTTCGCAGCCCAGAAAACAACGGCGTATTAAAGCCCTTATTCGACAGTAGTCGCCGCTGATGAAGCCGATCGAAAGCGGCTCTGATTGTGCGCACACCTGGTCGAATGACGACCTCGGCCTCTTCCATCGCCGCCAGTAGACCAATGTCGATTCGCTCGTGTTCGAAGGTAATTATCTCGCAGTCCGAGGCAAAGCCAGCCAAGGTATCGGGGTGGCTGAACATTGCTTGCGAGGCAGCTTGAGCCGCCGAGTCGCTTACGTCCTCGGCCAGCAAACGAGGTGTGATCCCTAGCTGCAGGGCAGCTTGGTGAATCATGCGGGCAATCTGGCCGGAGCCTACGATGCCAAGTTGATACAGAGCGGGCAGATCTTTATGCACTACACCTAACACTAGTCTCTGTCTCGGCTACCCGCAGTGAGAGAAGCGATTTGTAGAGACGCGGCGCTATGGTAAACGAGATCTTGAGTATCCTCCCCCCGACCTCGTCGCCGAACTACCGTCGTAAGAGATGGCTGAAGCTACCCGCAGCGACCGTGACGGCTTCTTCGACGAAGCGCCCACCTCGGCTCCATCTGTCGGTGCGATCACTTCAGGTCTGACCCGTCGGCGGGTTCTTGTGTCGAGCGTATATGGAGCTGCGGCGCTAGCCCTGGGGTTGCGCCCCGAGCCGCCTGACACTGTCCGTAGAGCGGGCGTGCAGCCCCTGGTAGAAATAAATAAAGTCGGAGGTGAGACTCTCGGCCCGCTTGGACCGTCGCTCGGTAACGCCAGGTACGAAGATCTGCTCTTCGACACCGTAATTTCGGGCGGTCGGGTTATCGATCCGGAGTCGGGCTACGACCAGGTTGCGAATGTCGGAATAGCCGATGGGCGGATTGTCGCCATCACGACGGCCAAGCTGTACGGGCGTACAGATATTTCAGCGGAATCAAAGGTCGTCGCGCCGGGATTTGTCGACCTGCTGTCTTACGATCCGAAACCTTTCGGGGCTCAACTGAAATTACTAGACGGGGTGACTACGAACCTGGCAATGCATGGTGTTTCTAACTACGGGTCGGCCTTCTTTGACGCATACTCAGGCGATTCTCCAGTCAATTTTGGAGGCGCATTCCATCACCACTTCATGCGCGGCGCCGACTTGAAGGCCCGACCTGACCTTGCTTTGAAACCGGCGCAGCTGGATCGTCTAGTTGAACTAGCGAGGGACGGACTGGCGCAAGGTTTAGCCGGCATATCATTTTCACTCGAGTACTCGCCGGGAACCACAGGCAACGAAATCGAGAGGCTTGCCGAAGTCGCAGCAGAGGCAAACCAGGTCTGTTTTTTTCACCTCCGTCACAGCGGACAAAACCTGGCGATGGTCCAAAAGGGGCTCACTGAGGCGTTAAATATTGGCCGCCGTTTCGGTGTTGCCATACACATCGAACACCTTACGAGCACCGGTGGCACGGGCCAGATGGCAACGGCTATCGGTTTGATAGAGAGCGCTCGAAGCAGTGGCGTAGATTCCACCGCGTGTTTCTACCCGTACGACTTCTGGGGCACCTTCTTGGCGAGCGCCAGATTTTCTACCGGTTGGCGGGAGAGCTTTGGCCTCTCATATGAGGACCTACAAATCGCTGGTACCGATACTCGCCTGAGCGAAGAGACATTCGCCGAGGCTCAAAGGCACAACCGGCTCGTAGCGGCGCTCGGCTCTATCCCGGCCGCCGACATCGACGCTGCGTTTGATGTGCCGTGGAGCATAATTGCCAGCGACGCCATCGCCACGGCGGACCTAAACACACATCCTCGAGGCGCTGGAACTTTCGCTCGTACCCTAGGTATGTACGTTCGAAAACTTGGCTCAACCGATCTCCGATCTGCGCTAGCGAAAATGACCATACTGCCTACTAAGCGAGTTGAAGATATGATCCCGGTGATGAAAAAGAAAGGCCGCTTGCAGGCCCACTGCGATGCCGACATTGTCGTTTTCGACCCTGACCAGATTATTGACACAGCAACAATTTCAAACCCTGCGGCTGGCTCAAAGGGGGTTGAGCACGTGCTCCTAGGCGGCATGAGGGCAGTACAAGATGGCCAGATAGTTAGTGCATTCAGGCCCGGTACTGCTCTGCGCGGCAGCACGACCGGCTAGCCAACCGAGGACCGTCTCTGATGGCACATGTTAGTGGTCGAGTAAGGCGCCGACCGAAGTTCTGACTTGGTCCACATAGTGCTCGTAGGACCGACCCACCCCGGAGAGACCGTCAACAAACGCTTGGACTACATGCATCGAAATTTGCCGATTTGCCTGTAGTTCCGCCTTGGTAGAAGTTGCGCGCACGATATCGGAGGCGATGCAGCGCTCGAAGCCATGCAGCAGGTATTCCGCTTGTTCAGCCTCAAAAGTCGCTGACCAGCGAAAAATTTCGGCGTCTGGCACATGCCGGGCCCACTCGTCGATCAGGGCACACCAAGATTTCATAATATCTTCGGTTACGACGCCTCGTAGGTCGCTGGGGTCGAGACGGAGCTCACAAATCACACGCCGTGCGAACTTAATCCACGCCTCCACGTCGTCGCTCTTGACCGGTCCCAGTTCAACCAACATCGAAGAAGCACTCTAGCAAGTTTCGTTTGTTCGAAAGACACCATTTTGGTGATCTGCACGTCTTTGTGAAAATAAGTTGGTGTCGGTTTGGGCCCACTACGATGCAGAGCCAAGACTTCGAGGAGCGCACACAGATATGGAGTTCATACCGGACCTAGCCGTGCTAGCACTCGTGTTGCTAACCGTGTTTTTCGCCGCAGTGGTTCAGGGCTGCGTTGGATTTGGGGCTAACTTGTTAGCGCAGCCGCTGATACTTCTTCTAGAACCCGACTTTGTCCCCGGCTCGGTGCTCCTGGCCAATATTCTGCTTACCGTGGCAGTCCTTTCGAGAGACCGCGCTGCGGTCTCGGTCGCCACCATCCGAGTAGCCATAGTAGGACGTGTCGCAGGAACCTTTATTGCATTTATAGCTTTGTTGTACATCTCGCAGAGAGGTCTCGGACTTTTGGTTGGCCTCTGGGTGCTGGCGGTTGTCGCTGTCGTAGCGTTGGGGTGGGCTCCACCCAGAAGCACTCGCAATTTGCTAATCGCTGGACTTGCGTCTGGGTTCGGGGGAACGACTTCGGGCATCGGGGGCCCGCCGGTGGCCATCTTGTTCCAAGACGCTCGAGGAGCGGTAGTTCGGGGGTCGATGGCGGCGCTGTTTTTATTTGGGGGTGTCATCACCATCGGGGCTCTTGCACTGGCGGGCCGGTTTGGTGTCCAGCAACTACTTGGAGCCCTCATAATGTGTCCCGCCGTCCTCGGTGGATTTGGGGTCAGTCGATGGCTGCTGCCGTATGTCGACAGGGGTGCAACGCGCCCAGCAATTCTCGGGCTCTCGACCCTGGCCGCGGTGCTGCTGCTCGTTCGACTACTCGCCTGAAAGTTGGCTAGAAAGTCTCGGCAGCGGCGATTCGTCCCACCATGACTACAGCCGCCAGGCAGGCAACCGCTATCGACACATCTGCGGCCCACTCGGCGATATCGAGAACCGTCGCTAGCTGTCCGGATGGAAATACCATCGGTCGAACTTGTAGCAACGTCAAACGGACGACAAACATGAGCGGGCCTGCTATCCAAACAAACCAGACCAGAAGCGGCTTCCGGCGTCTCGCATTGGAGTCACTTGTACTGAAGTTGCCCATGTTGAGCGTCGGCGCGGAGCTGGCCCGGTAAAGCTCCTCGAGTGCTGTGGCCGGGAGTAGCAGGTTGACGCCTGGAATGAACCAAGAGATGAAAACTTGGGCCGGCGACTCTTCTGCGAGGCTGGCGGCATCGAGGTTTCGGTAGGCACGAGTTGTCCAGACGATCAACGTTGCGAGCGCCAGTGCCGACAGTACTAGAACAATCATCCCAGCCAATTCGGAGCGGTCATACGCGCTACCCCAGGAACTCGACGATGCCGGCGTGAAGGCCAAAACAGCATCGAGAAAGACGACCCCGGCCCAAGAGAGGCTAGCAAGGAGGAGGAGACCTTGCAGTAGCTTGGTCAGAAAGGTGAGAGGTTGAGCAATGGGAGCTTCTTTGAAGTCCAGCTCCTCTGAAGGTGCGAGTACGCCAAGCTCGGTGCGCTGGTTTGTCGGTAGGTGATCGCTGTGGAAGTTCGCCATAGTACCCCTTGAGCGCACAGGCCTCAAAATAGCTGGGCGGAATCGATAGTGGGTTCGAACGTTTGGAGCCTTTAAACAAACGCAGTGTAGATCGTTTCCAGGCTAGTGCAGGGACAAGCCGAGCGAAACAGTGATCTATAGGTCGTCGATTAGCTTAAATACTTCGGCCTCCTGTGTCCCAGATGCCCGTCCTGCAATCTGCAACTTTTGCTGTAACGCAGCGCGTAGTTTCAGTTCTGACGAGGCGTCTCGAGTCGTCGACATAGTTGAAATATGTTGACTTCTGTGGGCCATGAGTGCTTCGAATTTGTGGTCGGCAAAGCCGCTCACATCTTCAAAGTGATCGGCTTGGTCAGCCTCCCACAGCAGAATACGTTCCGGTCGGTGAGGGGCTAGACCGTGTTCGGGAAAAAACGTTGCGTCTCGGGCAGCCACAACCGAGTCGGTTGTCAACCAGCCGGCATGGCGGTGGTCGGGGTGCAGGCGGTAGCGGCGCCAAGGGTCGTGGCCTAGGACGACAGTGGGACGCAACGTTCGAATCCAGCGGGTAACCTCGGATCGATTTGCGAGACCGGAACCGAGTTCACCGTCGGTGTGGCCCAGAAATTCGACTACGCCGCAAGCGCCCAAGGCTTTGGCCGACGCTCGCTGTTCGGACTGACGGGTAGCGATCAGTTCGGCGCTGTCACCGCCAGTTTCCCAGGTGCCTTTCGACCCATCAGTGCAAACTAAAATGTCGACATGACAGCCACTGGCTGCCCACTTTGCCAACGTTGCCCCGCAGCCAAAGTCGACATCGTCAGGGTGCGCCCCGATCGCTAACGCGCGCGCCGGCGTTTCTAGGTTGCTGGTCGGGTCATGCAGCGAGACGGGCTCGGGGGTCAACGGGTTCTGAGCTGTCGCCATGAATTTGCACCTACATTTCTTGGGCGGATTTGGATATTTATGAGAGGTAGTTTGGCCGACTGCTGCTGGTCTGGCGCATTGCCGTAGCAACTTCCTGACCAATAGCATGAAACGCAGCCAGGTGGTTGTCGTGGAGATCCCTGAGGTCGGCCTCTGTGTTGATGTCCAAGCTGAGCTCAGGGTCGCTAACTACTGTGACGGGCAATTTGAGGCGTTCGGCCTCGGCCTTGTGCCGCAAGGCCGACGCCGCCCCATACTGAAATTTGAACTCAGCGCCGGTGGGTAAAGAGATGACTTTGGTACCCCCAGAGGCCCTATCTGCGACAATGCGCACGCCGTCAACCTCGCTGAGAGCGATAAAGGAGCGGGCCAGTGGAAGGTCGCCATGGGCTACGATTACTCGGGTGGCGCCGTAGCGTGTTCGCCGCAGCACGGCCTGTTGGACTGCGGCGTTGAGCCCGTCTGCAGGCTCGCTCAGCACGCCGAAGCTTTTGCCCTCGGCCCAAGCCGCAACCTCCGGATCGTCGCTTACTACCCATGTCGGCAGAGGTTTTGCAGCAGCCAGGACGATGGAGGCCATAGCTGTCGCCAATCGTCGCCGTGCTTCGCTTGAGTGCGTTGCAGCAAGCCTACGTTTAGCTTGAGAGAACCCCTTTAAAGGAACGAGCACTTCGGTGCGTATCACCCACTGAAGCCTACGAGGTAGCCAAGATCCTAGCGACCTCGTTAGTTTAAAGAGATGTCGAGTTTGCGAGCTGTAGTTCTTGGAGGTGGCTCTTGGGGAACGACCGCGGCCCATCTACTTTCACACAACGTGCCCACGACGTTGTGGGTCAGAGATAAAACAATTTCGACTGAAATATCTGAAACGCATCGCAACAGCCGCTACCTGCCGGGGGTCGAGCTGCACCAATCCCTGAAGGCAACAGTCGACCTAGAAGCGGCTGTTGGACCGGCGGACCTAGTTGTCTTTGCGGTACCGACCGGCTCGGTTCGTGACATCTCGAAGCTCACTGCACCGTTAATATCTGAAAGAGTCGTCGTGGTCAGCTTGGCCAAAGGTTTTGAGCCGGATACAAACCTTCGGATGACACAAGTCTTGACAGCAGAACTGGGTGCCCGGCGCACTGGTTTGTTGACCGGACCAAATTTGTGCAAAGAGATTCTAGCTGGTTTGCCAGCGAGTGGCGTCGTAGCCTTTAACGACCCGCAAGTCGCTACTACCGTCCAGCGATGTTTTACTACGCCGGCTTTCCGAGTGTTTACCAACCAAGACGTCATCGGCTGCGAGCTGGGTGGCGCCCTGAAAAATGTTTACGTCATCGCAGGTGGAATTGTCGAAGGTTTGAACTTGGGCGACAACGCCCGCGCCGCCGTTATTACCAGAAGCTTGTCAGAACTTGCAGCATTCAGTGTTGCGCTGGGAGGCAAGGACGAAACCTTACGCGGCTTGGCTGGCGTCGGCGACCTAGTGGCGAGTTGCATGAGCCCACAAAGCCGAAATGCTACGGTCGGACGCGAATTAGGTCGTGGACGCGGGATCCAAGAAATCGTCGCCACATTGGGTCAGGTCGCAGAAGGTGTCTCGGCGGTCCGAGCCGTATATGAGCTCTCTCGCTCTCATCAGGTTCCGATGCCAATTGCAGATTTGGTTTACGAGATCTGCTGGCGTGGTGGAAGTGCAACCGAGGCAGCCGCTGCGTTACTGAGGAATCGCCTCGGCGCCGAATAACCCAGCAACCAAAGGTAGGGGACCGGTTGCGTCCGCTAGCGTTATAGGTCTTGAACAGCTTCTCTTGCGCATACGGCCAATACGAGCTGGAGCGGTACCCGACGTCGAGCGACCCAAACCTTCAGGCGTGGGAGGCGGCCGACCGATACCTGCTAGCTGCGCTGGCAGAGCAACACTCGCTGGTGAGCGGCCCTACTGCGATATGCAACGACCAGTTCGGCGGGCTGACGACAGCACTGCACAAACTTGGGCCTATCTCCTGGAACGATTCTGCCCTGTCTCACGAGGCGATTGCCGCCAATCTTAGGCGTAACGGGCTTGATGGTCCATGGCAGGCTGTGCCAAGCACCGAATCTATAGCCGTCTGCGATGGTCCGTTAGCCTTGGTGCTGGTAAAGGTGCCGAAGAGCTTAGCTTTCCTGGAAGACCAGCTAGCGAGACTCGGCGGACTCCTATCGGAGAAAACCGTCTTTGTTGCGGCTTCGAAGGCGAAACATATTCACACCTCCACCCTCGAGCTGTTCGAACGATATGTCGGCCCGACGAGGACATCTTTAGCTCGCCAGAAGGCAAGACTCATTTTTGTGACGCCACGCGGTAAGGCAATATTGCCGAGCCCCTGGCCCCAGACATTCGAACACGAGGGTCGGCCGGTTCTGGGCCACGCCGGAGTGTTCTCTCACCGAAAACTCGATATCGGCACTCGTGTTCTGTTAGACGAACTTAAAGCGAAACGCTGGGCGGCCGACGCCGATGTGGTTGTCGACCTTGGCTGCGGGACCGGCCTACTCGGGCTGCAAGCAATCCAGCAGAACGAAAGCTTGAGTTGTACCTTCGTGGACTGTTCTTACCTGGCCGTCGACTCGTCGCAGCGTAATGTTCGCGCCTGGTTTCCAAATCATGAGCAGCATACATTTGCCGTGGCGAATGGTCTCGGCGTCGTGGGCCACCCGCGGCGATTGGTCGTCGAGCCGCGTTCTGTGGATTTGATCCTCTGTAATCCACCCTTTCATGACAATTACATCGTTGGTGGACAGACGGCCAATATTATGTTCCATCAGGCGGCTGAAGCTTTAAGGCCCGGCGGTCGCCTGGTTGTGGTTGCCAACAGACATCTCCGATACCAACAGACGCTCCGACGCATCTTCGAGTCGTGTGAAGTCGTCAGTTCTAACCGGAAATTTGTAGTCATGGTCGCTCGACGGAGCGCAGGTCCTAGACCTGCTGCAAGGGCCTCGTGACACAGAGAGTTGTTCCGAAACTACGGAAGTCGCTGAAATCTTCTGCGCCGGGTTTGTCGGTAGAGAGGCGGCTCTGGGGTCAGGGGTTCGCAACGGTAGTAGGTCTGGACGAAGTCGGCCGGGGTGCTTGGGCCGGACCTCTGACAATCGCTGCGGTCGTCGTGCCTCAAGATAAGCGGATTTACAAGCTGCGAGATTCGAAAAAGCTGACCGAGGCCGAACGAGAAGCCCTCTACGACCGAATAGCAGCGTGGTGCCTCGACTGGTCGGTCGGCCACGCAAGCGCGAGGGAGTGCGATTCGCTGGGTATGTCGGAGGCGCAGCGTCTCGCAGCGCGCAGAGCTTTAGGCAAAATTGCAGCGGAGCCCTCAGCGGTTCTTCTCGACGGCAACTGGGACTTCGTTGGACATCCGGTTACTGAGACGCTTGTACGGGGCGATTCGAAAAGTTTATCAATTGCGGCTGCGTCTATTCTCGCAAAGGTCACTCGGGATCGCCTCATGCGTGGTTACGCTGCGAGCTTTCCGAACTATGGGTTCGACCAAAACAAGGGATACCCGTCGTTGAAGCACCGAATTGCTTTAAAGGGCTACGGGGCCAGCTCGCTGCACCGCCAATCTTGGAGCTTTGTAGACGGCCTGCCCTGGTGCGGTCAACATCGGTCATGTGGCCCGAGCGAAAGCAAAGCTAGTCAGTGAAAGAATGCGAGACGAACAAAACCCGTGCAGGTTTGGCGGCCCCGTTCAGTTTACAGACTGAAGTTGGGTTGAGCAGATAAAGCTAGTTGTTACCGATAGTGATTTGGACCCGTCGATTTTTGGATCTACCTTCGGGCGTGTCGTTGCTTTCGAGAGGTTCGGTTTGACCTTTGCCCTCCGCACTAATTCGGCCGGCGTCGACACCACTATCGACGAAGAATTGTTTTGTGGCTTCGGCGCGCCGTTGGCTCAGGAGTTGGTTTTCGGCTGGTAAGCCTGTGTTGTCGGTGTGACCAAAGATGAATATGGGCCGACCTGCTGCGGCATTTAAGAAGCCCGGGAATCTTTGCAGTCGCTCTCGAACGCTCAGCGTTACCTCGGCGGAACCTGGATCGAAC
The DNA here is from genome assembly GCA_032356245.1 of Endocladia muricata. Lineage (NCBI taxonomy): Eukaryota > Rhodophyta > Florideophyceae > Gigartinales > Endocladiaceae > Endocladia > Endocladia muricata. Next base: position 125,456 of record JAUKWC010000005.1, on the reverse strand, counting down.
AGCACTCCGCCGTCGACAGTCGCCGAAAGTTGACCCTGTTCGAGCCTCATTTCGAAATCGCCCAGTGGTTGATACGTAGATAGCTGCCGTTCGGCGAAGCGAACGACCGGGAACCGTGCAAAAGTCGTATTGTCGACCACCATGTTATTGGTGACATTGCCCTCGCCCCAGATTTCTACGGCGTCTTCGCCGATAACATCGACGAGTCGCTGATTTGGAACGTTTCCGAACATTTCGAGTTTGCCGTCGACCGAGTTGGCAACAATAGTCGGCGGCCGTCCTTCACCTATAGTGATCGTGCTGCTGACGGGTGGCAAGTTGCCCTCAGCGGCTTTGGCTTTCATCTCGGCGATAAATTGTTCGGCCGGGGCGATGCCAGCTAGTGCGGTCTGTTCGTTGTTAACCGAAATCGAGCCGTCGACGAGCTGAAGGGGCATGGCTTGGAGGTACGCGGGGACCGAATCCAGCCAAGCGACTGCGGCCAGACTTTGGTCGACTGTCAATTCGTTCTTGACAAGTGCGGGGTTGTCGGAGTAGGTCGCCGTTATCGCCGATGTGAGGGCGGTTCTAGCCGCCTCGGTGGGTACTGAGCCGGCTAGGCGGTACTGGAAATCTTGTTGCAAGCCGACGACCCAGGGGCCACCATCGGCGCTCGCCGCAGTCCGGAGATTCGAAATGTCGGGAAAGCCGTCGGCGGCAGTCTCGGGGGTCTGACTTGTGGGCCCTGCCGCCCGCCCTCCGTCTTCGGTTGTTGCTGGGGTCGAGCTAGCCGTATCCGATTCTCCGCCAAAAATTTCGTACTTCTGAAAGTTAAGAAATGCCAGGCCGAGTATCAGAACCGAGAGGACGGCTGCGGCTATAAGCCACATCGAGTTTGCGTCCTTCTTGCCACCCGGGACTTGTTCGTAGTTCATAGGATTTCCGGTGCTGCCGATGGTCGGCCGCCCCGGCTTGGGATGGTTTTGCAAGAGACACGTCCTTATGAGAACAGGTGCTAGCTAGTTGCACCTTATAACCCCACCCTCTGAGGTTATGTATGAGCTAACAACGTATCGCCTTTGACGACATTAATAAACTTTTCTCGCGCTTTGCTGTTAAGGAGGTCGCAAACCTCATAAATGTGCATACCAGTCGTAGCCGCGTTCGGTCCAGTAGTCAGGTCCTTTGGCTCGGGCAAGTTCTATAGAACCGATTCGTTTGATTTGTTTAATGCCGTACTTTTTTGGTGTCGCCAGCCGGAGAGGGGCACCGTGGTCCTGGGTCAGGGTTTTGTTATTGAGTGCATAGGCGAGCAGGGTAGAAGAGTGGCGCATTGTTTCAACATCGAGACTCACGTAGTAGCCGTCGTCGGGGGTTGCGAGGTTGACAAATGTGTAGTCACCTACCTGATCGCTGAATAGGTCGGCGAAATCAGAAAAGCGAGCGCCCGTCCAGGTGACAATTTGGCTCCAGCCCTCGATACATATGTGTTCTGTGGTCATAGAGACCTCGGGAAGAGCCGTGATGTCGTCCATAGTTAGGGTGTCGATTTGAACGCCGTCGCCGTTGCGGACGGCAAGGTTCCAGGTAGTCAGGTCGATCGGCTCACGAATGCCATGTCGGCCGTTGACTCGGATGTCCCCGGCTTCTGACGGCGAGAACGTTCGAACGGACTTGGAGCGTTCGTCGAAAGGTCGCCAAGCGCCTTCCACCAATTCGTGTCCGGAACGTAAGGTGGCGGGCAGTCGCTGACTGCGTGGCTGCGTTTGAAGCCAGCGCCAGCCGAGAGCGGTGGCTCCGACGGTGATTCCAGCGGTCAGAGCAGCTCTGCGGCCCATATTGGTGTCGGTGGGTTTCACGGAGCGAGACGCAGCCGTGACAGGCTTACCGACGTCAGATTCGCTTAGGCCGATCGGGGCTTTGTCCGAGTCTGTCCGGGTCTCGCCCACCCGGATTAGCGATTGGGTTAACGTAGCCGCTTCGGTGTCTGTTTCAGAGAGTTCTACTTTTGAGGCGAGAACCTTTGGCATGACCGTCTTCGATCGGCCGACGCCGGGACCCGTTATCATCGCTGCTAACCCCGCTGGTCCGCAGCGCAGCACCTGGGCGACATGCACAAAGAAGAAAGCGATGAAGACTATCGTGACGACAAAGTGGATTGTCTTAGCGGTTTGATAGCCGCCGAGTAGGGTTGTCAGAACTCCGAGCGTATTGGGGCGGTAGATAGCAAATCCCGAAAGTACTGAGACCCCACCAAGGGCCACGATGAAGTTGTAGATAACTCTCTGGGCTGGGTTGTAGCCGAGACTCGTGTCATGTTTGTACTTTGGGCTGAAAGAACTTTTGATCTCACGCAAGGCGCCCTTTAGCCCATGGCGGCCGGGGTTGAGGTCACGCCAGTGGCCCGACCGTACGGTGTGGATGGCGTAAGCGATTCCGTTGAGGGTGAAAAACCAACTGAACACGAGGTGGTAACCCAAGCCCTGTGCCAGTTTGGCTTTGAGCCCGAAAGTCTCGTTGAACCAGTCGGGAAAGAATTTGAACAGCTCGATTCCAGCTACTGAGATTACTTGTGGGTCGCGCAGGTCAGCCCAATAGATTCGCAGCCCACTCCAGATCATAATTGTCAGGACCGGAAAGTTGACCCAGTGCATCCAGCGGGTAGCTCGACGGTGTTCAAGTCCGATGTTGTTAGCTTTGGTTGCTGGCCGGGTATCGCTCAGCGTGGGCGAGTGAGGGCTGTTCACGTTCATTATTCTGGCGAGTAACTTCGATTCATGGTGTTTCGTCGGCGACAGGTAATAACTTTTTAACTATTGGCACTAGCGTGGTTTTATGAACGTTTCATCGACCGCAGCCTCCAAGACTGTCGCTTCCGAGCGGTCTCAGGAGACCGGTGATCCCAAACTCCTTGGTGTTCTGCGATACCCATTGTTGCTGACGATTTGGACCTTGTTTGTTTGGGGCGGCCGCGTCCGTAATGTGGCAACTGACGATTCGCTCACCGGGTGGCCCCAAGTATGGCGTGGCGCGTTAGCGCTCAGTTTCGTATCGCTAGGCCTGCTAGTCGCAGTCCTGCTCGCTCGAGCCCTGCTGCAGAGGACGTCTCACGGCGCCGGTAGCCCGATGATTATGTTACGCCGGTGCGTGACGTTACTAGCTTTGTACAGCATCGCCGTGTGGAGTGTTCGTGGCGTCGATATTGCTTTAGGCGAACACGAGCTGGCTTTCAAGGTCGTGCATACAGTTCTAGCAGCGGTGACGATCGGCCTTGGAATAGCCGTTATGTATAGCTATATCCGTTGGTTCAGATTCGGTACTCCTGCCTGATTACGGTTCCAGGTTCGCTAACGTGAAGGCCCACTAGCTCGGCTACCCTGATACGCAATGGGTGAACCGATAGCAGTGATTGAGAAGCAGTCGAATCGGCCCGGGTACGTCCGTTTCGAGACAAATCGGACCTTCACCGGCATGGGGCATGAGAGCTATACTGTCTCAGAGCCCGTCTACGGTGAGCGACCGCCGGACCTGCTCGCAAAGGAACTGTTTGCGGCTGGCGACGTTGCTGAGGTTCACGTTTACGCCCAGATGATTACGGTCAAGCTTAAGAGCGGTGGCTCAGCTGAAGGTCTCAAAAACGTGATCGAGAATCATTATATTCACTACAAACCAGACGTCGAGGTCCCGACCGCCGAGTCGTTCAGCGATAGCTAAGGGAACCTGACCGAGCGAACCCGCTGGTTGAAGTGGCAAATGTTAGATCTTGCTGAGTATCTCGCGTGCGTGATCAGCGGTTTTCGGACGCTTAAATACACGCTGAATTTGGCCCGCCTCGTCGATGAGAAACGTCGTGCGCTGTAGGCCCATATATGTCTTGCCATAGTTTTGCTTTTCACCCCAGACGCCGTACGCGTCGATAATTTTGTGGTCCGGGTATAGCGGTAGTCCCTGCAGGACGCCGATGCGGGCGCGTTCATTTTAGTGGGTTGCCTGGATGTCTTTGGTTAGAACAGGGGTCGTTGTCTGTCTTCTAGCGTGGGTATTGGAAGGCCCTGTAGCTCAGGGACGAGCTTGGCAACCTCAGAATGAAACTGCCGAGCCAGGGTTGGGGACTCAGCATTATCGGGCGTGTGGATGAAGACGTATGGCTGGCGGCTCTCCCGGATCCACTGCGCAACCTTTTCAACCCATGGGGCCCAAAACTTGTTGTTGGCATCGCTCGCCGTTTGCCCAATAAAGCGCACGGTCGGGTGTTTGCCGAGCGCAACGGGTCGCACCCGGAGACGTGGTTTTTTGCGCCAGCCGTCCTTTTCGGCATCTGTCTCGCATGGACCGGCAAAGAGGGCGCGGCTATCTAAAATAGTCCGGTCGACACCAGCAGCGAAGAGTAGATCGTTGGCTCGGCGTTCTGCCGGGGCCTTGGCTTCGAACGCTGGGTTCCGCAACTCGACGGCCCAACGAAAATCTGACGACAGTGAACTGAGAAACGCTCGAAGGGTGTTCAGACGCTCTGGCCCGAAGCTTGCCGGAAGCTGAATCCAGATTGGGCCCAGGCGGTCGGCGAGTGGGCTGATGCGATTCAGAAATTCGCTGATTAGGTCTTCGGTATCGTTGAGTCGACGGTCGTGAGTGATGGTGCGGGGAAGCTTAAAGCAGAAACGAAAGTCTCCGGGCGCAAGGTCAGTCCATCTTCCGATGGTCGGCTCGGATGGGAGTGCATAGAATGTGGTGTTGCCCTCAACGGAGTTGCACCACGACGCATACCAAGCCAGGTCGTCGGACCGTGTCGAACCTCTGGGCGTAAATTTCCCGACCCAAGAGGGGAGAGACCACATCGGAGCTCCGACCCGAAGGAGTGAGGCCGTAGTGGTGTGGGAGGGGGTTGCCGAGCCTGCAGCTGCCGCAGGCTCGGCCCTTTGGGCTGGACCCGTGTCTGCGCCTGGTAGCGGCGCCTCTTCAGGTTTACGGGGTGCGCTCACGAAGCCATTCCTTCTTCACAAGGTGGTACGTCTCCACTCATTGCCGTAGGCGTAACCGGATTTGGCCTGCTGAGTAAACCGCGCCCGTAGTCCAGATCTGGGCGCTCACTCTAGTAGTCGTAGCGCTCTACAATGCCAGCGGCTCCGGCTGGCTTGGCGTACGAGGCCGCTAAGGAATCAACTGTTTCATGAGCGTTAAGACCACTCGGGTTTGGCACGACCCAGAGTCGGGCGCCCGCCAGGTCGTTGGCCTGCAGCCCGACGGTTGCCGACCGGTCTTTGTACGCAACTCGGTAGGCGGTTATTCCCGCTACTGCCACCACCTTTGGTTTGTGCTGCTCGACTAATGTGGTGAGATTTCTCGCACCCTCCAAAAGCTCCTCGTCTTCAAGCTCGCTGGCTTTGGCAGTTGCGCGGCGAACAATATTGCTGATTCCGATACCTCGTTTAACCAGGTGGGTCCGGTCTTCTTCGGTTAGGCCGGAGGCTCGGTCGACTTCCCTAGTGATAATTCCCGCCTTAAGAAGCGCTGGGTAAAATCTATTGCCAGGGTGCGAAAAATGCGTCTGAGTTGCGACCGTCCAAAGTCCTGGGTTGATGCCGACAAAGAGTAATTTGAGGCCGTCGCCGATCAAGTCGGGCACGGTCTTGTTTCGGCACTGTTCTAGTTCCCCTCGACTGAAGCCCAAGACCGGTACGCTACCAAGCTTGCGGCTCCACAGCGACGCTCCGAGTTCCGATGGGGACCGCGCTCACGGCCCTAGGTGGGTATGTCTTGTTCGCCGCGCCAACGTTCGTAGCGGGCAGGTTCGAGCCAGGCTCCAGAAAGCTCCGCGAACCGAAGCGCTTCGGCCGTCATCATGTGTCGAGCACCGCGACGCGCTGCGGTGGACGATATCTCAGATACGTGCCCTGCGGGAAGGTCAAGCTGAGTGCCGCTGGGTAACACAACCCCGTTGCGAGCTGCGATCGCCAGCTGTGGGAGTTGAGCAAGCGAGTCGGAGCGATGTGCGGCGTTGCCGTACCACCGCAGCTCTTGCACTTGTTGCCATTTGTCGCCGCCGATGACGAGCACATCGTACCCTTTGCTGATGTCGCTCAGTAAACGCAAGTTGGTTGACCGGACTTCGACGCTGTCGAACCCGGCAAACGACTCTGAGACTACGGCGAGTCGATCTTTTAGTATCGGCCTTTGGTTCTGTTTGCCGAGTGGATTTTGGCTCAGTATTATAACGAGTGAATCGAGGCCGTGGGCCTCGATTGCGGCTGACGCAATAGCTACGTGGGCGGTTGTCGGCGGATTGAAAGAGCCTGGATAGACACCAATTTTCGACATTTGTTCATTAAGGGTACATGTTGGTTCAGCGTGCGAGCTTGACCGGACGAATCGTCTATCGATTAGAATCAGACTATGGATGACGAAAAGATTCCTCCGAGGTTCCGCAAAACGAAGACCGACAAGTGGGCTGTAATAGCTCCGGTGGACGATCTCGAACGTGTCCTGGCCGCAGACGGGAACATCGACGTGCAGAAAAAGTCTGGCGGTTGGTCGTCGTTTACGGTGGTCTCGCTAGGCAAACCGTTCGACGTCGATGGTGTCAAAATGTGCTACGGCTACTCAGAAGCAGAGGATCCGCCGGCGGTTGCGTCGGGAGCCTCGGGCAGTGGACGTGCAGAACTAGAAACAGCTAAGGGCAGTGCAGCGTCCGAGCCCAGGTTTGCAAATTATCCCGAGCCGCCAGCTGGCGACCCGGCGGAACCGCTACCCGAGTTTCAGGGGAGCGAAGAGGATCAGCGGGTCGAGTTTTGATCGTTCCGAGGATCAGCCGAACGGGGCGGATTTCGGTTTTAGCGCTTGGCGTCGGAGCTGCGCTAATGATCGGCGGGTTTTTTGTTGTGGAGCTCGCTCGCTCTGGAGGTTCTAACGCTGCTGCTGAATCGCCAGCGAGTTCGGCGGTTTCACCAGACTTAGGTCTCGGACCCCAAGTCACGGCTGCGGCGCCCGGCCCGCGACCCTCAGCCGCCACCCGAGTGCCCACTAACAAAGCACGCTCCGATGGTGAATGGTGGATTGATCGAAACTTTATGGACAGGTCCTCGATCGAAGTGGAGTGGAGCTCGGCCGGCGACGATGCTACGTACGAACTATTCCGTATCCCGAGCATTGGAGGGAACCCGGAGCTGGATCCGCTCGACGCCTCAGACCTGTTGTACGTCGGCAGAAACCAACGCTACTTGGACTCTGCAGTTGTGCCTGGTACTTTTTATACCTACATTGTCGTATCGGGAGCGAATCCCGCCATGCGTAAGTGGGTTGAAACTCTGGCGAGTACCGACACGGTGCCGCCTCCTAAGATCACGGGCCTCGGCGCTCAGCGAACGGCAGCGGGAGTCGAACTGAGCTGGGACGAGTCGAGCGACGAAACCGAGTTTGCTTCCTACGCTGTTTCGATCCTGAATGGCGCTGAGCTGACGTACCTGGGCGGTGGCGCCGATGAAACGCAGACCACGTTTACCGACACTAGAGCCACTAGTAACCAAACTACCTATGTCGTCCAAGCGGTCGACTTCCACGACAACCGCTCCGACCCAACGGAAGTTACCGTCGGGTAGCGCCACCTTGCTTGCAAATATCGCTCCGGGGTTTGCGCCGGTTTTTGCCCTGAGACTAGCGTCGGGTGATGTTGCCAGGTACTCGAAGCTGAGTTTGTTTTCAGCCGACCGTAAATTCGATGCGTCGATTAGCAGCTTTATTTTCTTGGCTGTCATTGGCTACTTTGGGCTCGCTTTTTCCGTAGCCTTTAGTTGTCATTCTTTCGCTCGTGATTCCTTTGCTCTCAAGGTAGGCCTTGACCGTTTCGGCGCGCGATTCGCTGAGACTTTGGTTGGCGGCCTCGGAGCCGTCATCGTCGGTATGGCCACCAACTTCGAAATTTAGGTCGTCGTAGGTTTCGAAGAAGGCCGCTGCTTTGGCTACACTCGTCTTGCCAGCTTCGGTCAATTCGGCCGAGTTCAGCTCGAAGGTAATCGGTTCGATCTCTAACTCTGGGGCGACAGCATCTTCATCACCTTCGCTTACCTCGATTTGGTTGTCGACCGAGGTCACGCCAGTTATTTCGGTAGCGGCGGTCTCTGCTGCGGCCTTGACGGCAACGTCGTCGGTTGTCCCGGCTAGGGTCACTGCGCCGCCTGCGTCAACGCTGCCACTAACACTGTCAGCACCGTCGACGTCAGAAAGCGTGGAGTCGAGCTCGGCTTGAAGCATCGCTGGGTCGTCAGCTTTGGAGTCATCAGCTTCGAAGTCGTCAGCGGCGGGGGGGTCGATAGCGCCACTATCGGCGCCAACGGCTACAGCAATAGTGTCGGCTACTTCGCTGCTACTCGTGGTTAGTTCGTCTTCTCCACCGGAGCCAAGTCTTGTTAAGGCCCAACCAAGGCCGACCAATACAGCTACCAGACCGACGGCCGGCCAAATCCAACCAAAGCCCACCTTAGGCTTTGCTGGAACTGCAGATTGAGTCGCACTACTGGCCACGTTGGTGGTCGGGGTCGCAGCTTGAGCCCCCTTCGCAGCTGGTGTTCCGGCAGCTTCGACCAGGAGCCCACTGTCGCGAAGACTGGACCGCTCTGAATCTAGCAGTGCCGCCACCTGCTCATTCGAAAGTTCATCGTCGCGTCGGCGTTTGGCCAAAATGCCGACAACGATCGGTACCAACATCGGCAGGGCCGACGAAACCAAACCACTTCCAAGACCGGCAGACTTCGCCAACGTAGCGACTCGGTCCTGCTTTTTGGAACCAAAGACTGAGCTGGCGGCAGACGCTCCGGCAGAAGTCGGACCTTTGTCTAAAAAAGCTCCGAGGTCGGCGAGGACCGAACCATCGTCGCGGTCGAGAAGTTGGCCGACTTCGCCAGGGCCGCCAGGAGCATCTGCTTTTTCGGCAAAACCAGCCAGGATCTCCGGCCCTGCCGCATTCACGACTTTGGCGGCGTCCGTCTGGTTACCGCCGACGGCGCTGGCGAGCCTACCGAGTAAGTCGTCCCGCTGAAGCAAACCAGTCGTGGTCTCAAATACAGATGGCATCTTTGCCTTGCCTCTCGTTCTTACGCTTACAACTCAAGAAATTCTGTGAGTTCCTGCACCTACCAGGTGGCACATATTGGTTCTATCGAAGCGGCGGCGACCGCCGCAAATTCTGCCCGTTGTCTTTATCGGCACGTATTTGGCCGTTCTAAGCCGGATTGCTGAAGCGTTTTATACAACTCTTCAGTCGACATGATTGCAGTTCAGGCTCGCGGTCTCCGCGACATCGCAGATGGCGCACGAAAAATCTTTCGCCCAACTAATGTTCGCAACATCTAGATTTCCATAGAGGTGAGGGAAAAGGTCACCGTTGCGACTCGGCTCAAAACGCAGGCGGTCTCCCAGTCGTTCGGCGGCGACCGCCACTAAAATCAAGTCGACTCGGCCACTAAAATGCTTCTCGGCTGTTTCGAACAGCTGGCTGCCGGTCGAGAAATGAATGAAGCCGTCGTCGAGGTCTTTTTTCGAGCCGCCGTAGGATCCTGCGTCGAGAGCTTGCCGCCAGTCTTGAGCGTCTAGCAGTTTGAATAGTAGCTGAGTCACCCGCCAAACTCTAACGGCTGCTAGCTACCGGTTCACGTAGGCGCGACCAATAAAAAAAGCCATGGCGGCGCAAAGCAAACCGACCGCTACTAAACCGGCCAAGAACCTCGTGCTGCGACCGCTTTCTCCTCGCACGAACCAGCCGCCGACGAGGAACGATCCGAGTGGTGCTAAGCCCCCAATGTAGTGAATGTATAGCTGGCTAATGCCTTGGCCTTGGTCGAGGAGTTTGATGCCGAGCAGCACTTGGACGGCCAACACTACTTGGCTCGCTACGATGGCTACGCGAGTCCAGACGGTAATAGCTCGGTTTTTGTACGCATCAAAACCAACGAGTACCGCAGCGCTGGTTAAGCAAATTAGGACTAGGGCCCCGGTGATGAGGTGGACCGAAGTGTCGATGATGAAGTTGTCGATTCGTCCGTCGCCGAGACCGCTTTGTGACGCCAAGTTCACAATTGTTTCCGGGTATTTAGGTGTCATAGAGCTCAAGGGTAATGGTTTCGGCACCTTACGATGAGCCAACCCACAAGCGCCGGTATCATTACTGGTGGTGGATAAATCAGCGGCTATAGACCTAGGCATCGATGGTATCGGCCCGGCCACGCCTTTGGCCGCTGGCGGCTTTGCTCAGGTTTATACCGCCGAGCAAAGTAGCTTTCGCCGCGAGGTGGCTGTCAAAGTTCTGCTTGCGAGTGAGCTCGATTCCGAAGCCGTCGAGCGTTTTGAGCGAGAATGTCATGCTCTCGGGGCTGTTTCAGACCACCCAAACATTGTTGTCGTCCACGATCGGGGTAAGACTAAGTCCGGGTATCCGTACATCATAATGGAGCTGCGCCGCGGTGGATCGCTGGCACAGCGTTTGAAGGCCGAAGGCCCGATGACGAGCGGCGAAGTGGCCCAGCTTGGCATTAAGATTGGTCGAGCTCTTAGTGTTGCACACGGGGCTAGGGTGCTTCACCGTGACGTAAAGCCCGCAAACATCCTTTTGTCGACCTACGGCGAACCTGCACTTGCCGACTTCGGCATAGCGAGGATCGAGGGCGACAACAAGACCACAAGTGGTAAATTTACGGCCAGTCTTTCACATGCACCGCCCGAGGTGCTGCAAGGCGACGAACCGAACGAAACCTCCGACGTGTACTCGTTAGCGTCCACCATGTTCGAGTTGTTTGCAGGTCGCCCACCGTATGTGGACGCCGATTCCGGTTCAGTCTGGGCCCTGATGACTCGCGTTATGACTGAGGCAACGCCCGATCCCAGGTCGTTTGGAATGCCGGAGCCCTTGGCCGCTATTATTGTCAAGGCGCTTTCGTATGAGATTGAACAGCGTTACGGCTCGGCTGAAGAGTTCGTTGCAGCACTTGAATTGCTGAAATTTGATGCTGTCCTGGCGACGACTGCACCGCAACTGCCCAGGACAGCTCCGGCAACGGAAACTAAACTCAGCAGCGCTCAACCAGGTGGAGATGCGCCTGCGGTCGCTGTGGTCGAATCCGAGCTGGAGAAGACCACACCATTTGCCGTCTCATCGCCTGGCCGGCGGAGAACTTCACGAAGCCCGCTTTTAGTTGGTGCAGGTGTTGCTGCTCTGGCCATCTGCTTGGGTGCAGTGCTGTCGTTGTTCATAATTGACCCGCTGAGAGCTACGCCGGTTCTTGCCATACGAAAGGCTCAAGCGGGCCCTCTCGAAGCGGGCGAATCGTACCCTTTGATCTTGTCCAATGGTGATCGTAATGAGCGTTACCAACTCGTAGTTGACGGCGAGCTGGTTGGTGTTGTAGAAGATAGCCTGCCTTTTTATAGCGCTGAGCCTGGGCGTCACAGCGTCCAAATCGAAATTGCGGGACAGCGTAACGAGCGAACCAACGCCGTCGAGCTCTACGTAACGCCGGATCTTGCACAGGGCTCGTTCCGAGCGAACCTAGCTCCGCTCAGTCAGAAGACGTACCCGTGGCCTGCGGTGCTGGCGGAGTACGACGAGCGTAGAGCAGCAGGGCACGACAATCTGAAGATTCTGAGCAGCGACGATCAGCTTTGGTGGCGTTTCTTCGTGGACGGCTTCGAAGAGAAAAGTTTGGCTCAAATATACTGCAGCCGGTTTGACCTGTCGATCGAGAAGTGTTTTGTGGGTGTGCTTTAAGTCACATTGTTGCTTAACTGCGTCGGCGATCCTGGACCTAAATTGTCTAATCCGTCGGGGCTAGTACGCTTAGAGCAGCGACAAAAGTCACCCGAGATCGAACACGAAGAAAAAAGGTAGGTCCGTCTGTAGACCCTGTGTTGCGAACAGGTTACTATGAGCTCCATGGGTCAACTTGCAACAACATCCTACTTTGGGGCCATTATCGACGAGTACCGTGCCGAAGAACCGCACGAGGCTACCTCGGTCACGTTGCGTCTCCGCCAGACTGAGCCAGCTGTCTATTTGCCGCCGAGTCTGTCGAGTGGTCGAGCGGGTGCGGAGAGTTTGGTGCAGTTGCCGAAAGTTATCCTGCTTATAAACGGGGACGAAGTCGCCGATGTTGGTTGGGGCGGCTTCCCGATGCCGGTTCGAAGGAAATCCTTGGTCGAAAACGTGGCGCAACTATGTCTACGCAGTGGAGCATCAGCTCAGATTGTGTTTGACAGTAACGTGAGTCCAAGGTGCCCGCACTCAAAGCGCGACCAGTCTGTCGAGGTTCGCCTCGCCGCTGGAAGTGTCGAACCCGCTGCGGCGTTAAGCGAGCTCGCAGCCCGTCACCCTACAAATCGCCCTCTTGTGCTCGTCTCGTCAGACCCTCAAGTAGTTCACGAAGACGATCACCGCGCCAAACCACTGCCGATAACAGACTTTCTCGACCTTTTTTTGTAGCCAAGTTTCGCCGTCGCCGGTCGAGACCAACCGGGTGCGACAGCTCAACAGGTGTCGTTGAGCTCCCGGAGTTGGGGATTTAGTGACACGGGCTCGGAGCCGTCTTGGGTCGAATTTGGACTTGGGCTAGATTGCTGGCGCCAGCCGCACATTAGGTATAAAGTCCCAAATATGTCCTACACAGTCGCCGCAATGACCTCGGAGTTGACGCTGCTACAACAGACAGTGGACTCCCAAGCAGAACGTATTCGCTGCCTTGAGAATTTGGTTGACCATCTTCCTCTTGATGAAACGACTATTCGCCTACATAAATCTCCGCCAATAGACGTACCCGCTCAGCTCCGTGGCGAGTTGAATATCGCTCGATATATCGTAGGCGTGCCGGGTGTTGTGGTTATTTTAAGCGGCGATCCGATAGCGAGTCTCGGTTGGCCGACGTTGGACGAAGTCGACCGCCGTAGTGCCCTTGTGTACAATGTGGCGAGCCTTTGCTCGCATTCGACCGGCTCCGCACAGGTTGTCTTCGACGGAAATATTAGCGGTATGTGTCCACCGTCGCTGTACGAACACAACGTGGAAGTGCGCCTGAGTAATCAGCCACTCTCTTCAGACCAAGCCGTCCACGAGTTAGTGCAGACATATCCGAAAGGAAAGCCGCTCGCCCTCGTCACAAATAACGAAGCGTTGCGGTCAGTTTCTGCGGGGCGTGCCAATTGCGTCGACATCGAATACTTCTTGGACCTCTTCCTGGACTAGCCGGGTCTGCCAAGCTAGCAAAGCGGTGCTCGCTAAACGAACCCCGACACTGATGGTGGGCGCTAGAGTTGGGACGTGTCTACAATCTTGGCGATCGAAACTAGCTGCGACGAAACCTCGGTTGCGGTCGTTCGCGACGGAACAGAAGTTCTTTCTAACGTTGTCTCAAGCCAGATCGAGCTCCACTCGGCATTCGGCGGCGTAGTTCCAGAAGTTGCGAGCCGAGCCCACCTCGAGATGCTCGAGGCGGTTATATCCTCCGCTCTCGACAAGGCGCAGATTGAAACTGGCGAGCTAACAGCGGTGGCGGCTACGCACGGGCCAGGTCTCGTCGGGGCCTTGTTGGTTGGGGTAAGTGCGGCGAAGGCTATGGCGCTGGCTTGGCATGTTCCGTACGTTGGCATTAATCATATGGAAGGGCATCTATTCGGAGCCCTGCTTCAAAGGCCAGATCTACCAATGCCGTTGGTAGTGTTGCTAGTTTCTGGTGGCCACACAATGATCGTGCAAGTGAACAAACCCGGCGACTATCGTATTCTCGGCTCGACAATCGATGATGCAGCTGGTGAAGCCTTCGATAAAGTCGGTCGCTATTTGGGGCTTGGCTACCCGGGCGGCCCGATTATCGATCGGCTTGCGACCAAAGGCGACCCGACCGCAATCAGTTTTCCGCGCGCTATGCCAAACGAACTCGATTTTTCTTTTAGTGGTTTGAAGACGGCCGTCGTCAATTTCGTGCGGAAAGAACCGTCGACGTCTAATGCCGATATTGCTGCGAGTTTCCAGCAGGCCGTCGTCGACGTTTTGGTCGAAAAGACGTTGCGGGCTGCGAGAAGGGTGGGAGCGAAGAGCGCCTGTTTGGGTGGGGGAGTAGCCGCTAACTCTGCGCTGCGCCAACAGTTCGCTGCCGGCTGCGACGAGTTAGGTCTCGTCTGTCTGGTACCCGACCGCGAATTTTGTACCGACAACGCTGCGATGATCGCTGCAGCAGCTCACTGGCGTCTAGCTAACGACGGCCCAACGCCGCTCGACGGCGGCGCCAACCCCGCCCTGAAGCTCGTCGCACCATAACTTGGACTGTCGCCCGTCAGGCCCGGTTGTTGGGTTGGTTTGTTGGTTTGTGGTATTTGGGTTGTTGGTTGTGGGGGGGGGATTCGTTTATGAATCCCGGTTAGGGTCTGCGCCGTCAGGCCCGGCTGTTGGGTTGGTTTGTTGGTTTGTGGTATTTGGGTTGTTGGTTGTGGGGGGGGATTCGTTTATGAATCCCGGTTAGGGTCTGCGCCGTCAGGCCCGGCGGCGACCCACTCAAGAAACTCATCTCTGTTCCAGGTATTGACGACCAGGTTGCGTGGGGTCCAGCCGCGCTGGGCCGTTAGCACACCGTATTCCATGCGACCGACTTCGGACACATGGTGGCTGTCGGTATTGATAATCAGCTTCACCCCTCGGGTTACCGCTCGTCGGACCACATCTGCGGCTGCGTCGAGACGCTTGAGAGCGCCGTTAATTTCAAGAGCGACGTCGAAGTGGGCCAACGCTTCGAGGACGATATCGACGTCTATTTCTATACCCGGGCGGCGACCGATGTAGCGACCTGTGAGGTGCCCGATCGAGTTGACCGAAGGGTCGGAGATTGCCTTTATTAAGCGGGCGGTCTGTTTTTTGACTGACAGATCGAAGTGGGAGTGGACTGAGGCCACGGTGTAGTCGAACAGATTCCGAAATTCGGGGGTGTAATCGAGCCCGCCGTCGACGCCAATATTTAGTTCGCAACCCCAGAGCAGCGTCATGTCCGGGTAGTCGTCTTGCAGCTCCGCAATGTTTTCGCGATGTTCGAGCATTCGTGCCTGGTTGACACCGTTGATCGAGAGGTCTTCGCCGTGGTCGGTTATGGCTAAGTATTGGTAGCCTCGCTCAGCCGACGCTTCGACCATCTCGGCGAGCGTCGATTTGCCGTCACCTGAGCAGTCGGTGTGGTAGTGCAAGTCACCTTTGATGTCCGATACTTCCACCAACTCTGGCATTTCTTCGCCAGCCGCCAGCGCTATCTCGCCGGTACCTTCGCGCATTGGCGGGGGTATGTAGGCAAGGTCTAACCTTTGGTAAATTTCTTCTTCGGTGGCGGACGCAATTGGGTTGTCTTTATCTTCAGCTGTGAAGAGGCCATATTCGTTGAGTAGTAGGTTCTGGTCGATAGCCCGTTGACGCAGCGCAATGTTGTGCGCTTTCGATCCTGTGAAGTAGAGGGTGGCGGCGCCGAACTGTTCGGGCTTCACAACACGAACGTCAACTTGCAAGCCGGAACTTGTGAGGAAGGATGTTTTAGTGTCGCCGCTGACCACGATGTCGGCGACTTCGTGGTGGCTAGAGACATGCGACATGACGTCGGTTGCTGCGTCGGAGGCAACGGTGATATCGATATCGCCAACGGTCTCTGACATGCGGCGCAGGCTCCCGCAGTAGGCTACGTCGACTACGTTCGGGAGCTGGCGTAGGTCGGCTTCGATTCGTTTGGCGAGCGGTAACGCATCGTCGATAGGGGTGCGGCGGTCTTTGCCGGAAAGGCCGAGTCGGTCGATGGCTTTGGCGATTTTGTTTTCGCTCAGCTCGCCCATTCGGGGGAGGGTGCGCAGCCGTTTAGCGTCGATTGCTTTCTGGAGGTCTTCGACTGTTTCGACGCCGAGTTTAGAGCGGACGAGTTTCAGGGTTTTGGGTCCAAGTCCGGGGATTCGGCTGAGTTCGACAAATGCCGGCGGGTATTTGTCCCGTAGTGTTTCGACTTTGTCGACGCTGCCGGTTTCGATAAATTCTCTGACCTTGCTTGCGGTTGCTTTACCGACGCCATCGATCTTTGTGAGCTGACCGGTGGATAGTTCTGTGAGGTCGTCGCCTTGGTAGCTTTGGAGGCCGAGCTTTGCTTTTTCGTAGGCCCTAACTTTGAAGGACTGAGGGTTTTCTTCTTCCAAGGTTGTGAGGGTGATGAGCTCGTCGAGCATTGCCAGGATGTCCATCGTCGATGTCATAGAATTCATCGTAGGCTTGCGTGTCGATGAAAGTATTCGGCCTTGATCAAATCGGGTGGCTCCTCGTTCGGGAGTACCGACCGACGAGGCGACGGGCAAGTGTGTTTCCACACAGAGTTCGGGATCGGGGGAGTTGGGACGGTGGTCGAGCACCGTGCGAGGCTGGCATTGTGCAGGGCTGGCATCGTCTAAGAGGTTACCTAAACCCATAACTTGTCGGTGTGAGGCCGACAGTACGCTCAATTCAACGTGAGAAAAGCGTCGCATCTGGTTGGTAACGGAAACGTTACGGTTTAGTATTAGCAGTCGTCCATTGAGAGTGCTAATTTGCTAAATCGGAGAAACACGTGAAATTGCAACCACTAGAAGACCGCATTGTGGTCAAACCCAAAGACGCCGAAGCCACCACGGCTAGCGGCCTTGTAATCCCAGACACCGCCAAAGAGAAGCCCCAAGAGGGTGACGTTTTGGCGGTTGGCGAAGGTCGGCGTTCCGACACCGGCGACCTTGTCCCCGTTGGAGTTTCCACCGGAGATGTTGTTGTCTACTCCAAGTACGGGGGCACCGAGATCACCATCGAAGGTGACGACCTCCTTATTCTTTCTGCCCGTGATGTCCTAGCAATCGTAAAGTGAGCTGAATATGCCAAAATTAATTAAATTCGACGAAGAAGCTCGCCGGTCCCTCGAGTCCGGCGTCAACCAACTAGCTGACGCAGTCAAGGTTACGCTTGGGCCTAAGGGTCGCAACGTTGTCCTCGACAAGAAGTTCGGCGCACCAACAATCACCAACGATGGCGTTTCCATCGCACGTGAAATCGAGCTCGAAGACCCCTTCGAGAACATGGGGGCTCAGCTCGTCAAAGAGGTAGCGACCAAAACAAACGACGTCGCCGGTGACGGAACCACAACCGCAACCGTCCTCGCTCAGGCTCTTATCCGCGAGGGTCTGCGCAATGTTGCTGCAGGCGCCAACCCAATGGGCCTCAAGCGAGGCATCGAAGCAGCGGTCGAAGTAGCTGTAGCCGAGATTGCGAAAAACTCCAAAGAGATCGACGATAAGAGCGAAATCGCTCAGGTTGCCGCAATCTCTGCGGCTGATCAGCGAGTCGGTGAAGTGCTTGCCGACGCTATCGACAAAGTAGGCAAAGACGGCGTTGTAACCATTGAAGAGTCCAACACCTTTGGTATGGACCTCGATTTCACCGAAGGTATGCAGTTCGACAAGGGCTACATCTCGCCATACTTCGTAACCGACGCTGACCGTCAAGAGGCAGTTCTCGAGGACCCGTATATTCTTTTGGTTGGTGGCAAGATCACCTCGGTTCAGGACATGCTTCCTGTCCTCGAAAAAGTCATGCAGTCCGGCAAATCGTTAGTCATCGTTGCAGAAGACGTTGAAGGCGAAGCGCTCGCAACCTTGGTTGTAAACAAGATTCGTGGAACCTTCACTTCAGCATCGGTAAAGGCACCCGGGTTCGGCGAACGCCGTAAAGCAATGTTGCAAGACATCGCAATCCTAACCGGCGGCCAGGTTATCTCTGAAGAGGTTGGCTTGAAGCTTGATGCGGTAAGCCTCGACATGTTGGGGAGCGCCCGCAAAGTCATCATCACTAAAGACAACACAACCATCGTCGAAGGTTCTGGCGACAAGACCGAAGTTGAGGGTCGTGTAAGTCAGATCAAGGCTGAAATCGAGAACTCCGACTCAGACTGGGATTCCGAGAAGCTTCAGGAACGTCTCGCTAAATTGGCTGGCGGCGTGGCCGTAGTCAAGGTGGGAGCGGCGACCGAGGTCGAGCTCAAAGAGAAGAAGCACCGCATCGAAGATGCGTTGTCTGCAACTCGCGCGGCTTTGGAAGAGGGCGTGGTCGCCGGTGGCGGAACCGCACTATTGCGGGCACGCCCCGTAGTCGAAGCGGCGCTGAAAAACCTTAAGGGTGACGAAGAAACTGGCGCACGTTCGGTTTACCGGGCGCTCGAAGCACCAGCTCGCCTCATCGCCGATAACGCCGGTCTTGAAGGCGCTATCTGGGTTCAAAAAGCAGAAGAGTCCAAAGGTAATGTTGGTCTCAATGCTGCAACCGGTGAAATTGAGGATCTCCTCGCAGCCGGTATTACCGACCCCGCAAAGGTCACCCGGGCGGCACTACAGAACGCTGCGTCAATCGCAGCTCTCGTGCTTACCACTGAGTCACTCATTGCGGACAAGCCAGAGCCTGAGGCTGACCATGCTGGTGGAGGAATGCCAGATATGGGCGGCATGGGCGGCATGATGTAACGCCTGTTGGGCAGAGGATGTAATAAAGTCCAACGCTCAACACATGTGGAGAGTCAATATCGACTGGGCCGTCCTGCAATATGGGCGGCTCAGTCGCGTAACGGACAGTCGCATAACGGAACGAGTCGACTCGCAGCCGACGGTGAGTACGCTTCCGTCGGTTGTGCCAGGCTAGTCGCTGCGCACAACCCAGGGAAGGCGGCCGTTAGAGTCCCGCCACAGCCGCTTTGATCTTTCTAAATGGATCTTAAACTCTCGCCCGAGCGTTGCATTGAGACGCCGCCTCAAGAGATTTCGCTCCTGTTTTGAAAGCGACTTTGTGGCCAGGTATCGGAACGTCGCCACGCCTAATTCGTCCTGCACGAATTGAAACCCGACGATGTCTCGCAGAGGCCGTTCACGAAGAGACAGATTAACGGGCCAGACCTTTTCCCCGGAACTAGAGAATAGATAGTCTTCGGTATGCCCAACAAATTCGGCCACCGTCAGCCAAGGAAATGACTTCTTAGACCTATCTTGTGGGCCGGCAGCAACCAAGTCGCCTGTCTGGTATCGGACAATCGGCCTGCCATCGTTATGAAACGAGGTGACGATGACTTCTTGCAAGCCGTTGTCGTCGGGTTGCCCGAGCTCTGCGTAGCCGTAACCGGGTGAGAAGTGATATAGGTCGTTTTCGGGGGTTTGACAAGCTGACGCCACGCGCTCCGATTGCACGTAGCGCGCTAAAATTTCGGCCTCGAAGACGCCTTCGAGAAAACGTTGTTGCTCCAAATCGAGACGTTCCGAAGTCGCAATTATGGTCTGTAGTCCGGCTGGAGGCGGCCGACTATGGAAGCGAAGTTCTAGCGCAAGCGTGATTATTGCGGATGGATAACCAACGAGGGTATGCGGTTCAAATTTGGTAATTCTGTCCAAATAATCGGAGGCCTGATCTGGGTCGAGGGCGGCCGCTGAGAGTTGTAAGGTGCGGCGCCGGATATCGAAGCTCCATCGCTTTGAGCTGCCTCTTTGGAGATCTCCCTCGTTCCAGAGGTAGACGACACGCTTTTCGGGTGCGGCACCCGATCTCCGCAGAAGCTGATCGAGATATGTCGTTTCTAGCTGGCTGCGACCGGCTACGTCGCTGGTACTTATCGGTCGAGACGAGCGGGCAACGCCACCCGGGGTAAATGCTTCCCGCCAGGACCTTGCAGGCTCTGCTTGGTTAGATGATCGAGGGGCGTGAGATTCTAGGTCGACTTTGCTCGAAAGTGGAAATCGGGAAAAGTCGTCGAGAGTGTGGAGGTCCAGATACGAGACCCCGGCATCGGCGAAACGCTGCTTGTAAAGCTGACAACGAGTCTCGGCGATACGAACAGTGTTCCGAAGTTGTGTTAGCTGGAAAACTTCTACTTGCTCAGCGGTCCAAGTTTCTTCTTGAGTTGCAACTTCGGCCAAGGTTGTTGAGAGCGACTTTTGCCTGGCTCTTACCGGCACGGAGCTACCTCGAATCTTGAGCCGACCCATGCCAGCCCAGTATTGTCGAAGCCGTGCCGGGTCGATGTGGCCAACGGCCCCGGGTTCGGCGATTTCGTTTGGCCTCTGCCAAAGATTCGTAAGTCCAAGAGAGTTCCTCTATCCGCTCAACTGTACGAGCTGTGTATGGAGAAGCGTGGCGGTGGCCGGTGCGTCCGAAGTGAATCGTAGTTGTGAAACTGAGGCCGGTTTCAGTCTGGGTCCCACCCGCCGGAACCCGGCAAGGCTCACAAGGTCTCCGGATGATAGTACCAGCCGGGTAGGGGCTCTGTCTGCCAATTGATGAAGAGCATTTGAAGATGGTCTCGAGCTCAGTTTGCCGGTACCGACAAGCCTCAAGCCTGGCGAGTTGCGGCCAGCGGCCAACTAGTAAAATCGGGTTTCGCCTGGCCGTCTGCTACTTCTTGCCTGGGTGTAGCTGACGCAAGCTAGCCTTGACGGTATGGAACGACCCCCCGCTGTCCCGGCCAAGCTCTTAGCGCACTGGATGGAGTGGGAGCGCGGCGATGTGTCACCCGGCACGTTGCTAAAAAGTTTGAAGGTTGGCGGGTTGCGGCAGCTGCTCGAGGCAATGGCGGAGTCCGACGCCTCGGCTGAGCTTGAGCAGCGAGATTGAGCACCCGGGCCGTCGACACCGCTCGAACCAGAGCAAACATTCGTTCTCTGTCGTAGGCGCCGGCGCCGGCTCAGATGCAGCCCTCGCAATCTGGGGTCGCCGTATGGGTCATCGGGCGGTCTTAGCGTGTTAATACCCTGGAGACCGTTATTCTTAACGCTTCACGTAAAAGGTGCGTCATGTAGCGGGCCGGTATGCAGGTAGCAAAATCTGTGGTCCGCAGTTGCCGAGCGGCAGCCGGATGGCCATGGAGTAAACCCGGTTTAGCTGGGTCGCAAAGGGAGACCAGTGGCTGAAATAGACATAGGAATGGGAAAAGTTGGCCGTCGAGCATATGGGGTCGATGAACTTTTGCTGCTTCCGGGGCGCCGCACACGAGACGACTCGATGGTCGATCTCTCCTGGAAAATAGACGCCTTCGCCATGGACCTGCCGTTCATGTCGGCCGGCATGGACAGCGTGACAAGCCCGGAAAGCGCGCTCGAGATTAGCCGTTTAGGTGGGTTGCCAACACTGAACCTAGAGGGTCTCTGGGCGCGGCACAAAGAGGCCGACAAACTACTTCTCGAAGTCGCCGGTCTTTCGAGTACCGAAGGCTTAGCTCGTCTTCGACAGCTGCACGAAGCGCCCATCGACCCCGACCTGTTGATCTCTGTGATTCACGACCTCAAAGAGCAAGAAGTTACGATCGCCGGAGCGGTATCGCCAAAACACACTGTTGCGATGGCCGACATTCTTCTCAAGGCTGAACTCGATCTGCTTGTTATCCGAGGTTCGGTCATATCGGCTGAGCACGTCACCGCAGCAGGCGACGCCCTCAACCTCAAGAGCTTTGTTCGAGAACTAGAGACCCCGGTGGTGGTTGGCGGCTGTGCGAGTTACCAGGCCGCTCTGCATCTGATGCGAACAGGCGCAGCTGGAGTGCTCGTTGGGGTTGACAGTGGTAGCACGGCAACGACGGGACAAGTAAGCGGGCTCGGTTCGAAGTCTGCCACCGCCATTGCCGATGTTCGGGCCGCCCGGATGCGCCACCTCGACGAGACCGGCGTCTACGTGCATGTCATTGCAGACGGCGGCTTAAACACCGGAGGTCAGATAGCCAAAGCTGTGGCTTGCGGGGCTGATGCTGTTGTTTTGGGTCGGGCTCTCGCCTCGGCCTACGACGCTCCAGGCAAGGGTTGGCATTGGGACAACGACGCCGTCCACCCCCGTCTGCCGCAGGGGCGCCGAATTCAAGTAGCCCAGCACGCTGCGCTTGAACAACTGCTCCTCGGTCCAGCTCAAGTGCCGGACGGCAGCATCAATATCTTTGGGGCGCTCCGCCATTCGATGGCTACCCTTGGTTTCGAAAGTGTCAAGGAGCTGCAGAAGGCAGAGGTCCTTGTGACAAGCGAATCGGAAGCCTCCGATTGGGGATCAAACGAGAGTTCTCTCGTGGAGAACTCGACGAGTCACAGCTCTGCTGATAAGGGAAACGAGGCGTAGATGGAGTCGGTTGCAAAACCTGCCGAACGAGTTCTCGTGGTCGATTTCGGAGCCCAGTACGCTCAACTTATCGCACGCCGGGTGCGCGAATTAAACGTCTACTCCGAAATAGTTCCGCGTGATGTCAGTGTCGCCGATATTGCCGCTGAGCGCCCGTCAGCAATCATTCTTTCCGGAGGACCAAAGAGCGCTCAGGTCGAAAATGCCCCAGAACTAGACCCCGAAATTTACAAGCTTGGAATACCAATTTTGGGGATCTGCTACGGTGCGCAGCTGATAGCTCAACAACTTGGAGGCACACTCAGCCGCAATAAACGCGGCGAGTATGGCGGGACCCAACTGGGCTGCCAACCGGACCACTCAGACCTGTTAGTGAACACACCGGCCACTCAGACGGTTTGGATGAGTCACTTCGACGCCATATCGGTTGCGCCCGAAGGTTTTACAGTCACAGCTTCGACCGCAGAAGCCCCGGTCGCCGTAATGGAAGACCCCGCCCGCAAGATTTACGGCGTTCAATACCATCCCGAGGTTGGCCACACCCTTCACGGCCAAGAGATTCTTAAACAGTTCTTGTTGGAAGTCGCTGGCTGTTCCCCAACTTGGACGATGGGCTCGGTTATCGACAGCACGGTCGAGGCCATCAGAGCCCAAGTTGGAGAGGGGCGAGCCATCTGTGGTTTGTCCGGCGGAGTCGACTCTGCCGTGGCGGCGGCCTTGGTCCACAGGGCGATCGGTTCTAGGCTAACTTGTATATATGTCGACACCGGCCTGATGCGGCTTGGCGAATCGGACGAAGTTGTTTCTACATTCAACGACTACCGAGGTGTCGAATTGCGCCATGTCGACGCCAGTGAGCGCTTCTTCGAGCGGCTCGCCGGGGTCACCGAACCGGAACAAAAGCGAAAAATAATAGGCGAAGTCTTTATCCGAGTTTTTGAAGAAGCCTCGGCAGATATCGAACACGCCGACTTTCTCGTGCAGGGCACGTTATATCCGGACGTAATCGAGTCGGGTACTGCAGACGCTGCAAAGATAAAAAGCCACCATAACGTTGGAGGGTTACCCGACGATCTCGAATTTGACTTGGTCGAACCGTTGCGCAATCTTTTCAAGGACGAAGTTCGAGCTGTCGGCACCGAACTTGGCTTACCCGACGAGATAGTCTGGCGTCAGCCCTTCCCTGGTCCGGGCCTGGGGGTGAGGATTATCGGCGAGGTGACGCCGGAGACAGTCAAAATTTTACAGGATGCTGATGCGATCGTCCGTGAAGAAATCAAACTCGCTGGCCTTGAACGAGAGATCTGGCAATCGTTTGCTGTGCTTGCCGATATTCGCTCGGTAGGCGTTATGGGCGACGAACGCACCTACGCCAGGCCGATCATCATTCGGGCGGTCACCAGCGAAGACGCCATGACCGCGGATTGGGCTCGGATCCCGTACGACTTGCTGGCGAAAATGTCGAATCGAATAATCAACGAAGTCGACGGCGTCAACCGGGTCGCCTACGACATAACGTCGAAGCCACCCGGCACCATTGAGTGGGAATGAGCGCCGACGGCTCAGCTGCTTCCAGGCCTTCCAAGCTGCCTAGTTTGTAAGTGGCTTTTTGGTGCGCTGGAATCGGTTTGCTGCGGTATTGAGGCCCAGCACGAAGACGCACGAGCCTGCGGCGAGCAGAGTCGGCAAGACAAATTTGTCTGCGTCGGGCCATTCGATTCCGGTGCCGCTGATCGGAGGGGTTTCGTCGTCGCCCAATAGGCCCACGCCATTCGGCCAGGGCCACAGAACACGAAGTGAACCTACCATCAGCCCGACAAGGGCGGCTAGAAGCCGATCGTGATAGTTGTCGAGAAGCCAACCGAGGCCGGTCGAGAATAGCGACAAGCCGAGCGCCATGCCGAGTGCGAGAGCCGCAAGGTTGACGATCTGAAGGTCGTGGACGTCGCTCAGTACCGCCGCATACATACCCATCATGAGCAGCAGGAACGAACCGCTGATGCCGGGCAGAATAGTGGCGCAGACGGCAATGGCGCCGGCCGCGAAATACGCCCAGAGGGGTGGGTTATTTTGCGGGCCAGATTGGTAGCCGAGCATAAAGAAGGCAAGGACCCCCACGCCGACAGCGATCAGATATTCGGCTTGGGTCTGTTGTCTGATCATTTTCCAGGCGATGACAAACGAAGCGACCACAAGACCAAAGAAGAGTCCTGCCATTTCTTCGGGCCGCTCCTGAAGAAGACGTTCGATCAGAGAAGACAACAGACCTACCGCCAGGACAAGGCCTAAGCCAAGCGGGCCGATGAACTGCCATTCGACTGCCTTAAGACGGCCGCCGCCACTTCGAAAGTCCAGCTTTGCGAAGGAGCCCAAGGCCTTGGCGCCCATCCGAACGTTGTCGAGGAGCCGTTGGTAGATTCCAAAGATAAGAGCGATCGTCCCGCCCGAGACGCCAGGCACGATGTCGGCCGCCCCCATAGAGAATCCTCGAACGATCGTCAACGCCACGTTCTTCATAGGGCGATCTTAGTGGTGTGTTACCGGAATAGTGGGACACCGCCGCCGAGCTCAGTCGGACCCAGTATTGAGTCGTTCAGGCTAGTGTGAAGGGCAATGGTTACTGACGATTCACTCCAGTATGACAAGACACCGGTAACCGCAGACTTAAACGCGGCCCAACTCGATGCCGTAACCCATCATGGTGGCCCTTTGCTTGTGGTGGCTGGCGCGGGCTCAGGTAAAACGAGGGTTTTGACTCGACGGATTGCGTGGATGATCGACCATGGTGCTTCGCCGTACGAAATTTTGGCGATCACCTTTACGAACAAGGCAGCTAACGAAATGAAACTCAGGGTCCAAGAGCTGATAGGCCCGGTTGCGCAACGAATGTGGGTCTCCACGTTTCACGCTGCTTGCGTGCGTATTTTGCGACGGGAGGCTTCGGTGCTCGGCTACGGCTCTAATTTTGCGATCTACGATCAGCAAGATGCAGTCCGCTTGACCGGTTACGTCACCCGCGATCTAGGTCTTGACCCGAAACGATTCCAGCCCCGTGCCGTGCACGGCCTGATCAGCGCCGCAAAAAACGACGGCCTTAGGCCCGACGGTTACGCCGAGACGGTTTCGGAAGGCCCCAATATGGCCCAAAAAACAGCTGACGTCTACTACGAATACCAGAAGCGAATGCAACAAGCCGGAGCTATGGACTTCGACGACCTGCTGCTCAACACGGTAGAAGTTTTCCGCAAAGATCCCGAGGTGTTACGACAATACCAGCATCGATTCAAACACATTTTGGTCGACGAGTATCAGGATACAAACGGGGTTCAGAATGATCTAGTCCTCTCGCTGGCAGCCCTTGACGGCAACGTGACAGTTGTTGGTGACTCGGACCAGTCTGTTTATCGTTTTCGAGGCGCCGACATCCAGAATATTGTGCAGTTTGAAGAAGCGTTCGACGATACGACAGTCGTGCTGTTGGAGCAGAACTACCGCTCAACGCAGATAATTCTCGACGCTGCGAACGCCGTCATTTCAAACAATTTTGATCGTAAGCCGAAGAACCTCTGGACCGACGGCGCCGGCGGCGACCGAATAATTCGCTACCATGCCGAAGACCAGACCGACGAGAGTCAGTTCATCGCTGGCGAGCTGGCGAAGCTGCACGCCAACGCCGATCACCGCTGGGGCGACATGGCGGTTTTCTATAGGACAAATGCTCAGTCACGGGTAATCGAAGAGTATTTCATGCGGGTGGGAATCCCCTACAAAGTTATCGGAGGCACCCGCTTCTATGATCGCAAAGAGGTGAAGGACGCGCTGGGGTATCTACGGGCGGTAGTCAACCCGGCCGATGAAGTTTCGGTGAAGCGAGTTCTCAACACTCCGAAACGCGGGGTCGGCGACACTTCGGTAAGCAAAATTGATAACTACGCGAGAACGCACAACCTGACATTTTTCGGAGCGTTGAAGCATGCGGGCGACGCCGGAGTGACCGGTAAGGCATTTAAAGGCATAGCGTCGTTTCTTGAACTGGTCGAAAGCTTTTCGGCACTGGTAGGTAAAGGCCCGGCCGAAATGCTCGAGGCGATTCTGCGGGACACGGGCTACGTTTCTGAACTAGAAGATCAACGGTCTATCGAAGCCGAGGGCCGCCTCGAAAATTTACAAGAACTGCTTGGGGTTTCAAGAGAGTTCGAAGCGATCGAGGAGTTTCTCGAACAGGTCACGATGGTCTCTGACTCGGACGCCATCAATGACGACGACTCGGCTGTGCTGTTAATGACAATGCATGCGGCCAAGGGACTCGAATTTCCGGTAGTTGTAATTCTTGGCCTGGAAGACGGAGTCTTTCCTCACATGCGCTCCATGACCGACCCGGAGGAGATGGAGGAGGAGCGCCGCCTTGCTTATGTTGGCATAACCCGTGCACGCGAACGCCTCTACTTGACCAATGCATGGTCTCGGATGTTGTTCGGCCAGACGCAGTACAACCCACCGAGCAGGTTCCTGAAGGAGATCCCCATTGAGCTGACCGAACATGCTGCAGGGTCCCGCGACGACAAGAAGTCGAAGGGTTCGGTCTTCGGCCGAGGGTCTGGACAGTCTGTGAGTGGAGGGTCGTCGTTCGCTGGCAAAAATCGTCTCGTTCAGCAGGCAGGCAAACCAGTGCGAATATCAACGTCGTCGGGCCCCGAGATCAAGGTCGGCGACGACGTGACGCATAAGAAGTGGGGCGAAGGTGTCGTGCTCGACTTGCGCGGTAACGGCGACAAAACAGAGGTAGTGATACGTTTCCCCCAGATCGGCGAAAAGACTCTTCTTCTAGCTTGGGCGCCGTTGCAAAAGGTAACAGCGTAGTAGCGGCTGCAGTGACGCCTATCTTAGGGCGTTGGCGGTCTCGCCCCGACCGCAGATTTAGGACGACTCATTGATCTGGGCCAGCTCCTCGAAGTTGCACTTAAGGCCAGCCACATTAGCAGAACTCCGAGGACACACAGCTTGAAGCTAAGGGCCGCCTCTCTGCCTACGAACAGCGCCAGGCCGGCGATGCCGGTCCACTGCAAAGCGCCAAGAGTCGCACCCCAAACTGGTTTCCACCAGACGAAAGCTAAAACTATTGCGGAACTTACCAGCAGTGGGACCGAGAGAATTATCATGAAATAGCCCAGCACGGAGTCCCAGCCGTCGCTATCTCCGTTAAAGATCAGGTTCAGACCCGCCAGAAAACCGTAAGCTGAGAGAGCGAGCAGCGTAACCTCGGTTACCAGCCAACAGATCCGTGTTAGAGGAAATCTGCGCTCCGCAGCGTTGAGATGGGTGCGTGCCTCAACGGCGGGAAGCGTCTCGTTGAGTACCAAGTTATCAGTTGGCATGGTAGCTAGTGTAGGGTCGGCGCCGTGTGGTGCTGGTAGGGGAAACCCCCTAAAGTCCCCTAGGGCAACCCCAACGGGCTGTTGCCTTTTGTCTGACCTGAGCCGTGGTCCGGTCTGAGGGAAGCAGGGCTGTCGGGGCGGCGGAAAATTGGATCAAACTCGGTTTGAATCTTGATCGATTCTTGATCTAGGTGGTCGTATCTTTGTCTTCATAGCTCAAACAGCGGGTTTGGGCGCCCAGATTGGAAGACAAGAAATGAAGTTACGAAAGCGAGATCAGCAGAGGGTAACCGCTGCTCAGGCCCCAGTCGATGGAGCTGGAGCTGCCGTATTGCTCACGAATGTGAGCCGGACCTACGGAACCGGCGAGACCGCCGTGCGGGCTTTAGTAGAGGCGAGTGTGCGAGTCGACCCTGGCCAGCTGATCGCAGTTATGGGGTCTTCGGGTTCGGGTAAATCTACCCTGCTCACAATCGCCGGCGGGCTGGAGCGGCCGGATGCTGGCTCCGTTTTGGTTGGCGGGACCGACATTGCAACCTTAGATACCGAAGAGCTAGCCGATGTCCGGCGTCGCCGGATCGGCTTTGTGTTCCAAGAGTTGAACCTTCTCTCGACGTTGAGCGCTGTCGAGAACGTCGCCTTGCCGCTGGAGCTCGACAATGTTGGACGTCGTAAGGCCGAGGCCAAAGCAGCCGAGCAGCTAGAGCGGGTTGGCCTCGGCCACCGTCTCGGTCACTTCCCCGAAGATATGTCTGGTGGTGAGCAGCAACGGGTTGCGATTGCGCGGGCGTTGGTCACCGGCGCTGGCCTGATTCTGGCTGATGAACCAACTGGGGCTCTCGACTCAGCTAACGGCAACGCCGTGATGGAAACCCTCCGCAACGCATGCAATACTGGTGCCGCAGCGATTGTTGTCACCCATGACCCGCACTTGGCGCACTGGGCTGACCGTATTGTCACCATCAGCGATGGTCGCATTATTTCTGGCGGTTCAGTTGGTTTGGACGTCGGCGCAGAAGTTGGTCAAGCGCAAGTTGGTCAAGCGCAAGGTGGTCAAGCGCAAGGTGGTCAAGCGCAAGGTGGTGTCCAGTGAATAGCCGCCTCGCATTGTTTCGGTGGACTGCTCGCGTTGTTCGTCGTGAATGGCGCCAGCATGTTCTGGTCACTATCTTGATGGCGTTCGGGCTCACCATCGCTACGCTCATAATAAGCGTAGCGATTCGGGTGCCTACGCCTGAAAAACTGTTTCTACCGGGCGACTCGACCGCTGTTGTGAGTCTCTATAACACCGAACTTGAGACCTTCGACCTGGCGGCCGCCGTAGAGGAAGAAATCGCAGCATTTCCCGAAGCGGAGACAATCAACTACTCGTTGTTTGGCGATGAGGGCATTCGGCTTGTGGGTCAGGACTCCGATGGTGAACGTCTCACGCAATGGTTCGATATTACGTCGGGTCGCTTTCCGAAGTCTGGTGAGATGGCGCTGAGTCAGCCAGCTATCGATCGGCTGGAACGCAACCTCAATTCATCGCTCGTAAAAGGGCAGACCTATATGGTCAACGGAGCCGAACGCCGATTCGCCGGCACGTACGAAAACCCGGCGTCTATACGAGAGCTAACCGCACTCGTGCCAAAGCTGGACATCGACGCCGTGTACTCCGTGGACGTGCCGATATACGAAGGCGAAGAAGCTATGCAAACGGGCTTAGAGACGTTAGGGGACAGCGAAGCCCTCTACAGCACTACAACCGACCTGAACAACGCGTCGGTAGACAAGGGGCTGCTCACTACTGTCGGCTATTTGGGTGCGACCCTGCTGTGCATTCAGGTGGCAATCCTGGCTTCTGCTGGCTTTACCATGCTAGCGCAACGTCGTATTCGTCAACTCGGTTTACTTGCAGCCATCGGGGCGACCCCGAAACACGTAGGCTCAACGCTTCGAGTCACCGCACTTCTTTGCGGTCTTGTAGCCGCCCTAGTCGGTATAGCCACAGGCACTCTCGCCTCAATAATTTTGACGCCTTTTCTCCAGAGTTCCCGAGAGCATCGAATGGAATGGATTGAAATCAACTGGTTGGCGCTCGGGTCTATCGTTCCAATTGCTTTGCTAACCGCTCTCCTAGCGGCTTGGTGGCCGGCGCGTCGAGTTCGAACGGTAAGCGTTATAGATGCGGTGCGGGGTGCCCGAGCTGCCAGGGAAGGTCGGGTCGTGCGTGCTGCGGTGATTGGAACTACCTCAGTTCTCGTGAGCGGCATCATTCTGCAATACGGAATGGCGAAGGCCGCACCTCTGCCAATAGTACTGGGAACTCTGTCCCTGGCTCTCGGAGCCTTTATGCTGTCGCCGGTTCTGGTTGCAGGTTTGGGTTTACTGAGCAAGGTTGCGCCGCTCTCTCTGCGGGTAGCGCTCCGAGATATTGCTCGGAACCGGGCCCGCTCCGCCGCTGCGGTTGCGGCAGCGTCGGTATCGTTGGCAATGACGTTTGCTTTGGCGTCATTTCTTTCGTCAGCGCAGGCAATAGAGCGCCCTGCTGTTCCCGATAATTCTGTTCTGGTTGAGCTGTCTTCTGAAGAAGCAAACCTCCAACCGAACGACTTTGAACCACCTGAATCGCTCATCGAGGTTGCAGGTGCGTTGCCCGGGTCGAAACTAATGCCAATAATTACTCCGATCGACCGAGCTGAAACAGAGCGCGTCGCCGCTCGGGAAGGTTCTGAAGAAGGATTCTTCGCAACTTCGGAAGTCTTACGCGATAAGACAAGTGGCGCAGTTCCCGTATCCGTAGCGCTTGCGACGCCCGAGCTTCTCGAGTTTATGGAAATTGAGCCGCCACAGCCGGACACCGACCTCATAGTGACTTTTGAAAGTGAACTGGGGCCCGAAGTTGGCGACGCCGTGATAGAGCGAGCAACCGCGCCGCAGTCAGTATCGCTGCCTCAAGTCTTGCTAGTCAACGATGTGGCGAACATGACGAGCACTGACTCGATTGCGACGTCCTGGCTGATAGTCGCTGACGCCCCTTTGACGACAGCCGAGAAGGACTTGGTCGATACTGCAGCTCGGAGCGCTGGGGTGTTTGTCCGAGTTTCGGGAGGGTCGATTCCCTACGGAGTAGTTCGCGCTGGACTCCTGGTAACGATGGGATTTCTGACTCTTGGCATAGTTGCGGTCGCCGCTGCGTTGGCTCGCGTCGAGTTTGCGTCGGACGCTCAGGTTCTCGCAACTGTCGGGTCTCGACCTCGCACGAATAGGCTGATTGGTGCAGCGACGGTCGCAGTGTTGACATTTGCGTCCGGACTTATTGCGGTCCCGGCGGCATTATGGTTCCTGCGGTCGATTTACACTAACCCTGATGAGGCATTCGATTTCTCGATGCCCTGGGTCGAGCTCGCTGTAGTGTTCGTAGTATTACCCGCCATCGGGGGCTTGGTGGCCTGGGCGTTTAGTCCGAGAGATCACCGCGAGTTCCGGCCGGTCTCCTAGACTCGGCACGACCTTTACTCGAGCGACGATTACCTCAGGACAAAGATATGGCAAGAATTCTGATCGCAGAAGACGATGCCACTCAGGCGCTCGTTCTCCAACGTTATTTGGAGAACGAGCACCATGAGGTAGTGGTCACCGCCGATGGGCGAGCTTTGCTGAACGAATATCGACGACTGAAGCCGGACTTACTTATTCTAGATATCATGATGCCCCACGTTGACGGATTGGACGTTTGCCGAGTTGTTCGTTTCGAGTCGCAGATCCCAATCGTGTTGGTTACGGCTCGAACTTCGAGCGACGACATTCTCCTAGGCCTCGACCTCGGCGCTGACGATTACATAACCAAGCCCTACAGCCCGCGGGAGCTCACAGCGAGGGTTCGGAACCTATTGCGGAGAACTGGTCAAGGCGAGCAAAGAGATGTAGTCGCCGTTGGTGATCTCGAAATCGATCGAGACCGCTTTGAAGCAAGGTTGGGTGGTCAACCAGTAGCTTTGACGCCACGCGAATTTGGTCTCCTCGCAGCGTTAGCAGAAACGCCCGGCAAGGCGTTCACCCGAAGTCAGTTACTCGACCGAGCAGCCGGGTTCGACCACAATGCGCTCGAACGAACCGTCGATACTCACCTGCTGAATCTCCGAAAGAAGATCGAGCCCGACCCTACCAAGCCGCGTTATGTAGTTACGGTGCCCGGTCGCGGCTACCGGCTAGCCGAAGAATGATTCGTTCTTTGCGGTTTAGGTTCGTTGGCGCCATGCTTCTACTGGCGATTTTGGCGGCGGCGCTCGGTGCTGCGTTGACCTATACGCACATGGGTAACCTCGGCGCCGACGCTTTTGAGCGCGACCGTGTCGGACAAGTCGTAGCAAACGAACGCATCATCGAACTGGGAAGCCAAAGCGAGTCGTGGGACGGCTTGCAACCAGCGGTTGCGAAGGCAGCTGCAGACACGGGCTTCCGGGTTGTTGTAGCCGACTTTGCAACCAATGAAGTGCTCGCTGATAGTCGTTCCACAACGAGCCCCCCGAAAGGTCGACGACTGCTCGTCAACCCTCGGTTTGGCGCCGCTGCGGTGTTAGACGACGAAGGCCGAGTTTCGGATGGAGTGGCCGAAGCCCTGGGTTGTGAGTCACGCTGTTTCGCAAAAAGCGCCGGGTTCTCGCCGCCGGTAGCCCTCTATATTGTCGATGAAGGCGGCACAGGCATTCCGGCAACTGATCCGGCGTCCGCTGTTGTGGCGGCGTTAGCTCTGACAGCGGCGATTGCGGTGGCTGCAACCTCGTTGAGTAGACGTCTTGCAAAACCTTTGAGAGATCTTGCTGAGGCGGCCACCGAAGTTTCTGCGGGCGGCACCGTTCAGCGAATGCCGGAGCCTGCGGTCAGCGAAATCTCGTCGGTAACCAAGGCGTTTAATCGAATGATAAGTGATCTCGAACTTGCCGAGACTGCACGAGAGGACTTAGTGGCTGACCTTGCTCACGAGTTCCGCAACCCAATAGGCGCCCTGGTGGGCGTTCTTGAGGGAGTCCAAGATGAGCTTATTGATGTCGATGGGGAACTCATCGACACGCTCCATAGCGAGGCTTCGCATCTAGCCCGCCTCGTCAACGATCTGCAGGGCCTGAACAATCTGGGAGTCGGGTTTATTTCGCTGGATCGTTCAGAAATTGACGTGACATCGCTGGTGTCACAAACCGTAGCCGTCCATCGCTCAGCAAGTCTGGCGGCTGGAGTTTCTATAACGACCGAGCTAGGGCCCGGTCTGAGCGCCGAGATCGACCCGGCTCGCCTCCGCCAAGTTGTCACGAACCTCGTGCAGAACGCCGTCACGCACACTTCACCGCAAGGTCAAGTACGGGTGGTCTTGGAGAGCGACGGGGGTTCACTCGTGCTCCGGGTTATGGACAACGGTGTCGGGCTGTCGAAAGAAGAACAGAAGCGAGTCTTCGACCGTCTTTGGCGGGCTGATAAGGCGCGAACCCGCAACACTGGTGGGTCTGGCATCGGGCTGTCGATATCGAAGGCGATCGTCGAAGCCCATGGCGGTACTATCTCGGTGAGCAGCACTGCTGGCGAAGGCTCCACCTTCACCGTGAAGCTACCTGTAAAGGTAGCTTCGGCTACCGACTGAACCAGGCTCGGGGTAATACCGACGACCGCTTCTGAAACTCCGATGTGCGGTAGCGAACCGGCTACGGCTCGTCTACGTCGCCTGGTCCTGTCGCTCAATCTGACCCTGTGCAGGGGGGTGTTGCACTACAACGTGAGGGTATGGAATCCTAATGTTTTGGTTGGCTAACGTTTCGCGAATCGTAATTAATACTTCGCTGATCACCCACTGTGCGGTCAGTTCTTCAGACGGGTGCCAGAAAAGCGCCTTCATGTTGACGCCACTATCTGCAAACGACCTTACTAACACTTCCGCCGTGGGAATTTCGGTGATGCCATCGATCTGACGTATTGCATGTTGCACAGACTTTTGGGCAAAGCGTAGGTCAGTTTCGAAACCGACCTGAAAGTCGAGCACCGTGCGCCTAATATCTCCCGCCGTCCGATTGCTGAGTGGCTTCTCCAGAACGCTTAGATTCGGCACAAAGTTACTAACCCCATCGAAGTCAATAATCTCTACCGAACGGCTATTTATGTCGACAACCGTTCCGGATAAGCCGTTGGTCTCGACTTGGTCGCCCGGCCGAAAGGTTCGACTGCCATTTAGCAGCACAGAGCCCACAAGATTACCAAAGATGGGTTGAAGGGCGAGCGCCACGATGATGGTGGAAACGCCAAGACCACCCAACAGAGGAGTCAAACGGACATCGAGCACGTCGAGCAGGTAGAACGCAGCGACGCCAACCACGATCGTTATTACGAAGCGTCTCATTAAATCGGCAACGTAGGGTTCGAGTCGGAAACGTCGTCTCACGATGCGTAGTCCGTAGTGGGTTCCCGATATCGCTACGATCGCAGCGACGATAACGAGCCCGGCCCGAAGCCAATCCGACATAGAGATTTCACCGGTAATCGGCCCGGTCGTCAGGAAGGTTGCTGTGCTCATATTACTGTACTC
Organism: Endocladia muricata; assembly: GCA_032356245.1. Lineage (NCBI taxonomy): Eukaryota > Rhodophyta > Florideophyceae > Gigartinales > Endocladiaceae > Endocladia > Endocladia muricata. The sequence goes on along the minus strand of JAUKWC010000005.1, from coordinate 91,414 downwards.
ACCCAACCGTACTCACCTAACCGCACTCATCTAGCTGTAGTCGTCTAACCGTGCTGATATCAAGATACTGGTACCGCCGCATGCCTGCCGCTAGGTTTGCGGGCGGGTTTCTGTAGCGGACTGTCGGCGAGATGATAGTTCGCCCTGTTCTTCGCCGAGGTTACCACTACTGGTTGGGTGCGAAGGGTTGAGCCGACGTATTGATGTAACGCGTATGGCTAACCCAGCGACCCTCGAGCCAGCAATGGAGTTGGTAGCCGGTCGGGTCGTGTATCAGTTGCATTGGCGAGTCTGGCTTAAGGTCAAGGGCGACATGGCACATCGTGGAGATGCCGACGCTGGCGGTAGCGCCGCCAATATTTGTGTTGACGGGGCGGTGGACGTGGCCACAAAACACCCGCGAAACACAGCCGAAATCTTGCAGAACCTCGGCAAACTCGGCGCGTCGACTGACCGCCGTAGCGTCCATCCAGTCGATACCGGTTACAAAGGGTGGCTGATGCATGGCAATGGCGGTCGGTTGGTGCGGGTTAGCCGCAAGCTGATCGCGTAGCCACTGTTCACGAGATTCGTCAAACGAAGCTTTGTCCGATCCGGGCACAGTCACATCGAGACCGAGAATCCGAACTTCATCTATTTCAGTTGACCAGCTTAGATGATCTGGACTCGCCCATTCCATCGAAAATACTTCACGAAATTCGCTCTGATCGTCGTGGTTCCCGGGTATCGGAAGTAGGGGAGCTTCGAGTTGGCCAAGCAAGCCCTGGAGCTCGCTCATTTGTTCAGGCTTTCCGGCGTTGGTCAGGTCACCAGTCGCCAGCACTGCGCTCGCCTTAATCGGTTCGGCGTTTATGCTTTCGATAGCGAGACTCAGCTGTTGGTTGTGGTCGACGCCGCCCGGCAAGTCTTCGTCGGCGCCCAAGACGTGTGGGTCGGTTATTTGAGCGATGACAATCATCTTGTGGGTTCCCGTTCAGTTCGAAGTGGTGGTGCTGGCGGCTCGTTCGGCTGCGTTGATGTCAACAGTCACCATTTCATTGTTCACCGTGACCGGTAGCTGCTTGAGGCCTTCACCATCGGCGGGGTAGGTCTCGGTCGGGCATGGCTCGCTGACCGCTGGGTCCTGGGAGACGAGTTTAAATAACCCCTCGGCCGGGTTCCAGGTGGCGACGCAATGCCTGCCAACGCCGTCGGGTCTAGCTGCAAACGCCCGCCAACCTGAAATGTCGGAGTCGCCCGTGTGCTGCAGAACAATGTCGCGCGTCCCGCCTGCTACATCCGACAACGGAATTGGTCCGTTCGCCTCGACGACGGCTGCGAGTTCCGCTGCGTTGCCGGCCTGAAAGTATGAGCCGCTGCTGAAACCTACGTCGCTGCTAGTGGTAGCAGTGCTGATCTGGGTGACCAGAAGCACCGTGCCAAGCACCCCCGCAAACCCCGCTACGCCGATGAGAATAGCTCGGCGGCCAGCTCCCTGGCCTGATTCTGCTACTGGCATGTAAACAGGTTATATCTTTGCGTCCTCCCTGCATAGATCGGGCGAGAATCGGGCCTAGTATCGGTAGAGCATTAAGAGCCGTATTGGACGGCCTATACCTACTCAATATAAAAGGCAGTGATCTTTACGTGGATCTCCTCGAATTTCAAGGAAAAGAATTTTTTGCATCATACGATATTCCGGTTTCGGACGGCGCAGCCGCCACCGAAGTAGACGAAGCGGTCGCCATCGCCGACCGCATTGGTTACCCGGTAGTTGTAAAGGCTCAGGTCCATACCGGCGGTCGAGGCAAGGCGGGTGGTGTGAAGCTCGCAGCGAACAGCGAAGAATGCCGAACCCACGCTTCAAATATTTTGGGCCTAGATATCAAAGGCCATACCGTCGAAATTATCTGGATCGAAAACGCCTCAGACATAGCCGAAGAGTACTACGCAAGCTTCACGCTCGACCGGTCTGCTAAGAAGCATCTCGGGATGCTTAGCGCAGAGGGCGGTGTGGAGATCGAAACCGTCGCCGAAGAGAACCCCGATGCGATTGCCAAAATTCACATCGACCCGGCAGAAGGTCTGAACCGCGAAGCCTGCCGCAAGTGGGTAGACGCTGCGAACTTAAACCCCGACGCCACCGCTGGCGCGGTCGATATCTTGATGAAGCTTTACACCGCCTACGTTGAAGGCAACGCCGACTTGGCCGAGATCAACCCGCTGATTCTCAAACCAACCGGCGAAGTCCATGCGCTCGACGCCAAAGTTTCGCTCGATTCGAATGCAGTTTATAAGCACCCCGAGTACGAGCAGTACGATAAGACTCAGCCACGTGATGAGCGCGAGCTGGCCGCTCACGCCAAGGGTTTGCAATATGTTGGCCTCGACGGCTCGGTTGGTGTGATCGCTAACGGCGCCGGACTCGCTATGAGCACGGTCGATGTGGTCAACCAGGTCGGCGGCTCCCCCGCAAACTTTCTGGACATTGGCGGCGGCGCCAATGCCGAAGTAATGGCGGGTGCGCTGGAGGTCATCAATAATGATCCTGCTGTCAAGTCAATTTTCATAAACATCTTCGGTGGTATTACTCGTGGCGAAGAAGTAGCAAACGGGATAATCGAAGCCTTGCAAAATGTCCGGATCGATGCACCTATTGTGGTCCGCCTCGATGGCACGAATGCAGATGAAGGCAGGGCGATCCTCAAGCCAGCCCTGACCGATTCTTTAATGATGGAAGACACAATGCTCGGCGCAGCCCGTAAGGCCGTCGAGCTCGCTGCGGCGGAAGGTTAAGGAACAGAATGAGTATTTTTATAGATCAAACTACGAAAGTCGTTTACCAGGGCCTAACAGGTTCGCAGGGCCGCTACTACGGGCTTCTCAATCGTGAATATGGCACGCAGGTCGTGGCCGGCACCAACCCCAAAAAGGCTGGCACCGATGTGGAAGGAATTCCCGTGTTCGCCAGTGTGGCGGAGGCTAAAGAAGCTACCGGCGTAACCGCCAGTTGTATCTTTATCCCTGCGCCGGGTGTTGCGGGAGCGGTACTTGAAGCGGCCGAGGCTGGCATAGAGTTAATTGTTGCAATCACCGAAGGTGTCCCCGCACACGATGAAGCGAAGGTGTTTAATATTCTTCGACGGGACTTCCCGAATACTCGTCTTCTCGGGCCAAACTGCCCCGGATTAATCAGTCCGGGGAAAGCCAATATCGGGATTACGGCCGGCCACATAGCGAAGGAGGGTGGCCCGGTCGGCATCGTCAGTCGTTCAGGCACGCTCACGTACCAGGCGCTCTACGAACTCAAACAAAAAGACATCGGCGTTACGACGTGCGTTGGAATTGGTGGAGACCCAGTACCTGGAACGAGCTTCATCGATTGTCTCGAAGCTTTCGAGGCCGACCCCGAAACTAAAGCGGTCATGATGATTGGCGAGATCGGGGGCTCAGCCGAGGAAGAAGCCGCAGAGTTCATCAAAGACAAGATGAGTAAGCCCGTCACTGCCTATGTCGCTGGAGTGACCGCACCACCCGGAAAGAAAATGGGCCACGCTGGCGCTATCGTTTCGGGCGGCAAGGGGACTGCGGCGGCGAAGATGGACGCCCTGCGAGACGCCGGTGTAATGGTGGGGGAGAACCCGACCGAGGCAGGCGACCTCATGGCAAAGGTTGTAGGCGGGCTCTAAACGCCCGTCTACGATCCGCTTTCAAACCGTCATCCTCGAACTATGTGGGGGTGACGGTTTGGTTTGCGGTCAAAGCGGTTGGGCTGGGCCGATTCGGGGTCTAGCTGAGGTGGCCTTGGTCGATGCGTTGCACGAATTGTTGTCGGATCCCGATGCTACGGGTGGCGGCTTTGTAGCTCAGGCTCGCCAAAACCCAATCGATAGTTCGACCGGTGGCAGCGAGGACTGCCTGGACCCTGAGCTGGGGCAGTCCGACTTCGTTGCAGTTGTTCTGAGTTCTGCCCGCCTACGCGCCAGTGGCGCAGATTTCGGGTAGTTTCGCGATGTGCGAGCATTACTTTCGGTCTACGACAAATCAGGCGTCGCTGAGTTTGCGGCAAAACTTCAGACGGCTGGCGTTGAGCTGCTTTCGTCCGGGGGAACTGCCGACGTGATCGCAGCTGACGGTACGGCCGTTACCGACGTTGCGGAGATCACTGGTTTCCCCGCCATGTTGGGCCACCGGGTAGTCACGCTTCATCCGAAAATACATGGTGGCATATTGGCGGATCGACGAGACCCCGATCATTTGCGCGATCTTGAAGTACACAAACTCGACTTGATCGACATCGTAGTTGGCAATCTCTACCCGTTCAGTTCGAAACCTTCTATCGATCTGATCGATATTGGCGGCCCCACGTTGCTGCGGGCGGCCGCCAAGAACCACGAGTATGTAACCGTGCTTGTAGACCCAGACGACTACCAGATTGTCCTCGGCGAGATCGAAGAGCACGGGAATACTCTGCCTATCACGCGCCGGCGTCTCGCCCGTAAAGCCTTTGCTCACACCGCTGCCTACGACGCTGCGATCGTCGGCTGGTTTGACGACGAGAACACCGACTCGGCTACCGCCGAGTCGCCGGCCGCACACTTGCCCAAGACGATGCACATCTCTATCGAGCGGGCTCAAGACCTACGCTATGGAGAGAACCCGCACCAGGCTGGGGCGCGCTACCGAACTTGCGCCAGCTCGAGCTGGTGGGATGCCGTCGTCCAACACAGCGGTATGCCTCTTAGTTATCTCAACTTATTTGACGCTGATGCGGCTTGGCGTCTCGTTCAGGACATGGGCGAGAAGCCGGCCTGCGCAATTATCAAACACGCCAATCCTTGTGGTGTAGCTGTGGCCGATTCGCTCGCTGAAGCTTACGGTAGTGCCTTTGCTTGCGACGAGCGTTCGGCGTTCGGCGGCATCGTGGCGCTTAACCGGCCTATCGACGCCGAAACCTCGGCCGCCATGGTCGACGCAGCTCAAGCCGATGTGGTTATCGCTCCCGGGTACGAAGATGGTGTACTCAAAGCGCTTGTTAAGAAACGAAAAAATACCCGCCTGCTCGAGGCCCCGATACCACAAACTTCGGCCTTGCATATTCGCCAGCTAAGCGACGGCTTCTTAGTCCAAGATGCATATAGCTTGCGTTCAAATCCGGAAGCTTGGAACGTCGTGACCGAACGCAAGCCAAGTGAGTCGGAATCGGCTGATGCGGCGCTTGCCTGGCGGGTGTGTGCCAACGTGACATCGAACTCGATTGTGCTGGCAAAAGGCGGTGTGGCTTGGGGCATCGGGGCCGGCCAGCAGAACAGAGTTGAAGCTGGCCAGATTGCTGCCCAGAAAGCTGCCGGTCGTGCTACTGGGGGGGCCTGTGCATCCGACGCGTTCTACCCGTTTCCCGACGGTATTAAGGCAGCAGCGGAGGCGGGCGCCGCCGTCGTGATTCAGCCCGGCGGTTCGGTCAATGACGATCAAACGATAGCCGCTGCGAATGACCACAATATGGCGATGATCTTCACGGGTGAACGACAGTTTCGCCACTAACAAACCAGTGCCTTCAATCTGAGTGGCGAACGTACGCATCTACCCGGCTGGCGTCTAGATTGAGAGCATGCCAGCCCAACTCCTCGCAGGTCAACCGGTCGTCGACAAAGTTCTCGCTGACGTGGCTCGGCGGGTCGAAAGTCTAGCTGACGCAGGCGTCGTGCCGGGCTTGGGTACTATTCTCGTGGGAGACGACGGTCCAAGCGCTAGCTACGTTGCAAAAAAACACGAGACGTGCACCAAGGTGGGCATCCGTTCGGTCCACCGTGACATTCCAGCTGCTGCCGGACAAGCCGGGCTGTTGGAGGCTGTAGAAAAATTTAACGCCGCCGATGAAGTAGATGCCTACCTGGTTCAGTATCCGGTACCCGACGGCTTCGACTTTAATGAGGCTCTTCAAGCAATGAACCCCGCTAAGGATGCCGACGGTCTCCATCCGGTCAACCTAGGCAAGCTAGTCTTGCAAGAGTCGGGCCCGGTCCCTTGCACACCCGCTGGGATTCTGGCGCTGCTGGGTCACTACGACATCAACACCGAGGGTGTAAACATCTGCGTCGTCGGTCGAGGCCCGACGTTAGGACGCCCCTTGAGTCTCATGCTTTCTCAGCGGGGAGTCGATGCCGCCGTTACCGTTGTCCATTCGAAGGTAGCCAACGTGGGCACCTACACGTCGCAGGCTGACATCGTGGTTGCCGCCGTGGGTGCTCCCGGCGTTGTTACAGCCGGTATGGTCAAACCTGGTGCTGTGGTTATTAGTGGCGGCATTACCTGGATGGGTAAAAAGTTGTTGCCCGATGTTGACGAAAGCGTCGCCGACGTTGCTTCCTGGGTAACCCCCCGGCTAGGCGGCGTAGGCCCTACTACGGTTGCTATGCTTCTCGCCAATACGGTTGGTGCTGCCGAAAAGCGTCGAGGGCCGGTATCAGGCTGACAGTATCCCTTGTTGTAATTGGTTTACGCTGCATCGATCGTTGCGTATATCCAGCCAAGTCTCGGCTAGGTTTGACGAAATGCGAGTTCGCTTAGTAGTAGTTTTGTCAACCCTCACGCTCTTATTTGTGGGGTGTTCCTCGTCGGGCGACAGCGACGAGTCGGCTAGCACAACCGTCGAGTCCAACAAACCAACGGTGAACGTTCCCGAGGGGGCAGCGCCTACCGAGCTACAGGTCGAAGAGCTCGAAGCTGGCGATGGAGAAGAGATTCTCGACGGCAACTACGCCGAGCTCCGTTATGTAGGTGTGCTGTTCGACAACGGTGAAGAATTTAGTTCTCGTTGGGACGACGACACGTTTAAATTTGTTCTTGGCAGAAATGTTGGCGTCGCAGGTTTAGAGGAAGGCGTCGCCGGTATGAAAGTCGGTGCCCGTCGCCAGATTATTGTGCCCCCCGAGCAAGCCTATGGTGATGTCGAACGTCAGGGAATCCCAGCAAACTCAACCTTGGTTTTCCTGGTTGAGGCGGTTCGTACCTTCAGCGAACCGGTGGTCGAAAACGTCGATGAGCCGGCTACCGAGCTAAAGGTTGAAGTTCTCATCGAGAGCGATGGAGATGAGGTCGGCGAAGGCGCCGAGATGGTCGTCAATTATACGGGCGTCGCTCAATCGACTGGTGAAATCTTCGATTCGAGCTGGCCTAGAGGTGAACCCAGTGCCTTCACGCTCGACCAAGTTATAGAAGGCTGGCAGGAAGGCATGCTCGGACAAAACGTAGGAAGTCGGGTTCGTCTCACCATTCCCGGAGCTAAGGCGTATGCCGAAACCCCGCCGCCCGGGATAGCTGAAAACGACACCCTTATATTTGTGGTAGATATTTTGGACGCAAATCAACCACTCTTACAGGTACCTACCCCTACCGACGGCGCTCCGGCTGAAGGCTCACCCAGCCCGGAACCGGCCACTTCGGAAGCTCCTGAGACCACAAATTAACAACGACAGTACGGCGCTGGCAGTTGTAAGCTGATACTGTTTATCGTAGAGCTTGTCTCGAGGGTTTATAGGTTGCGCTAGTCAGAGTAGTTGGCGGCGTCGGTCTATAAAGCAAGTTTTAGGACGGAGTTTTTTTCGGCGCCAGATCGTTAGTAGAGCTACGTAGCTGTTTGAATAGCCGTGCCGGAGTTGTTGGCCGCCTGTCGGGCCTTAAACAAGGCGGAGATTATATGAGTTTGGTTTGTATTGCATCTCAAAACGGGTCGCCTGGAGCCACTACTGCTTCTTTAATGCTTGCCGGCCTTTGGCCTAAGGCGGCGAAAAAAAAGTTTTTCATCGAGGCCGACCCGAACGGTGGCTCACTCGCCGCCACCTACCAGCTAAACCTCGACCCTGGGTTGACGTCCTTTGCCAAGGCGATCGACGCAGGCACGACGCCGGGTCGTCTCTGGGCGCATACACAAGTCCTGCCGGGAGCGACCCAAGCGGTCATTAGCCCAATGGCGGGCGCCGAGGTCTGCAGTGCGCTCACATCCAGCGGGTCTCGGATGGGACTCTGGTTAGACGACCTTGGAGAAATCGACGTATTCGCAGATGTAGGTAACCTATACGACGACTCCCCAGCGCTGCGGATGGTTTCCTCGGCGACGAGCCTTCTGGTAGTAGCTAGACCGGTAGCCGACCAGTTAGACACCGGTGCAAGCCGGATGCGTGAACTAGAAAAAACAGTGCCGAAACTTGGATGGGTCCTCATTGGTGAGTCCCCCTACAGTGCCTTTGAAGTAGAAGCCACGTACGGTTTTCCCGTGTTGTCCGTCTTAGCCGACGATCAACAAACTGCGGTAGAGATGGAGAGGGGCGCCCAGGTTTCGCAACTTGCAGAGTCCGCACTATTCAAGACCGGCAAGAAGCTTGTTTTATCTCTGGAAAGAGAGCTCGCAAAAGGCAAGTGGGCGCCGATCGAGTTGCAACGAGGCGTGGCGGCAACCTCCGACCAAACCATGAACTGGTCGGACACTGAAGTATCTGGTCCAGCCTCCACAGAGCAGTTCGAAGAGTCCGGTAACGCCGAGATAACCCAGCGAATTCCTACTGCGCAATTTTTGGAACACAGACGGGCGATGGAAGCATCTAACCTCAAGTCGTCGAAAGAGGCGGTCGCTCAAGAAAGCCCGGCTGCTACCTATGAAGGCGTCTCGTCGAGTGACACCTCACCTCCACCGAACTCGCTTCCTATGCCAACTCTGACATCCGACGTTCCGGCTTTCCCAGAGCCGCTCAAGCTTCCTGCCGACGGGGATGTCGGGCCTGGTGAGCTGAGGCAACCACCGAAGATGCCATCAGTTGAGCCAGCAACGAAAAGTGGTGAGGGTCTAGTTTCGGAGAGTGACGACGTTGGAGACGAGGTGGTCTCTGGGGCGCCCGCAAAGACCACCTCAGAACAAGGACGTCAATACGGCCCGGGCAAAGATATAGCGGTCGCCAACACCACTTCGTCTGTTGGTGCCCCAACGGGGGGAAACAGTATTCCGCCAAGTGGGTTACCTCCTCGGCGCAGAACCCGACAGCCGCCGCCGCCACGTTTCGAAAAGATAAGCGAATCCGAGAAGCTCCGGCTGGCGGCCGAGAGAAACGAGGAGTCTACCGAAGAAGACTAAACGCTTGCCGAGGCTCGGCCTAGCTGTCTCCTGATGCCAGATTTTCGACCTCGCTAGACTCCCTGGATGAGTTATCAGGTGTGGCTAAACGAGCAGTGCTCTCAGGCTTGTTCAAAGAGGCCCGGCCGCTAGTAGAGTCGAGGCGAAGTTCACAAAGTTTGAGGACGTCGCCATTGTTGCGGTTCTCACAAGTTTAGCAGTCGAATCGATTTCCTGGAGATGAATCTTATGAGTAAGCAACCCGTCAACGTTACCGTCACCGGCGCTGCGGGCCAGATCGGCTATAGCCTTCTATTTCGTATTGCCGCCGGGGAGATGTTGGGCCTAGATCAGCCCGTGAACCTCAAATTGTTGGAGATCACCCCGGCTCTCGGAGCTCTTGATGGTGTTGCCATGGAACTCGAGGACTGCGCTTTCCCTCTCCTCGCTGGCATAGACAAATCCGATGATGCAAACACGGCGTTCGGAGACAGCGACTACGCTCTGCTGGTAGGTGCCATGCCGCGTAAGAAAGGTATGGAACGTGCCGACCTCTTAGAGGCGAACGGGGGCATATTTGGTCCTCAAGGCAAAGCGATCAACGAAGCGGCCAACAAAGATATCAAAGTGTTAGTCGTCGGTAACCCAGCTAATACAAACGCCTTGATTGCGTCAAACGCAGCACCCGATATCGATCCTAAGAACTTCAACGCGATGACACGGCTCGATCACAATCGAGCGCTGGGTAAGCTCAGTCACAAAATCGATCGTCCTGTTGCTGGCATAAAAAAGATGACCGTCTGGGGTAACCACTCCAGCACGCAATACCCAGACTTATTCCGCTGCATGGTCGACGGCAAGAGCGCCGCTGAGCACGTGAACGATCAGAGCTGGATCGAAAACGAATTTATCCCGAAAGTCGCTTCACGCGGTGCGGCAATAATTGAGGCTAGGGGAGCTTCGTCGGCTGCGTCGGCCGCCAACGCCGCTATTGACCACATGCGGGACTGGTCCCTGGGAACCCCTGAAGGGGACTGGGTCTCCATGTCGGTGCCTTCTGACGGGTCCTACGGTGTTGGTGAGGGTCTTATCTACAGTTTCCCGTGCACTGCAGACGGCGGCGAATACCAAATCGTGACCGGCATCGAGCTCGATGAATTTAGTCAGAATCGAATAGTAGCCTCAGCCGACGAATTAGCTTCTGAGCGCAATGCAGTGCGAGAGCTCGGCTTAGTTTCGTAAGAGTACAACACTCTCGCCTCAACTCTTATTTGAGGAACTTGCTGGTCGTGTTGTCGGCCAAGAGCTTGCCCGTTGTCTGCTGAGTTGGGCAATAATAGACCGTGTAGTTGCGGTAGGTGACCGCCCGAATGAGGTCGTCGCACTCTAGGCAAGGTTCGCCATGCCTGTTGTGCACCTTGGACGGGCGGTCGGCACTTTTCCCGATGTCGTCAAGGGTTCGTTCATGGTCTGTCGCAACACTGAGCACTCGGGTCATAGCGTCGAATAGCCGCTTTCGCTGCTCGCCATCCAATTTCGATGCGTTGGCGAATGGAGACAGGCTCGCCGCAAAGCAGATCTCGTTTGCGAGCATACGTCCAAGCCCTGCCATTGTGCGCTGGTTACGCAAGACGCCGTGAAGACGTTTTGACTTGGCAGCGAGGATCTCGTCTAGTTGCTCAGCGGATACAGCAGCGGCGTCGGGCCCTAGTTTGGTGAGCGGCTCTTGCTCAAGTGGGTCGCCCGCCGTAACCCATATGCCTGCTTTGCGCTCGCTGCCAGCTTCGGTGAGGAGCCAAGTTTGTCCGTTTTCGAAGGCCCAACGAGCCATACCAGACCTCGGTTTTTTCGAATGCTTCAAATCGACTCGGAGTCGACCTCCTTGCATCAGATGGATCGTATGGGTCTGGTCGTTATCGAAGCGCATAAGTAAATATTTCCCACGTTGTTCGACCTTGTGGAGCGTGTGATTTACTACAGCGTCTACGGCGGGGGAAAAGGTTTTCAGCGTCGCAAAGTTGAGAAGTTGAAATCCTTTCAGCTTTGACCCTCCGAGTGCTTGGGTCATACGCTCCGCATGGGCGGTTATTTCTGGGGATTCAGGCATTAGGCGTAGTTAGTTTTGTGGCGAAGTTCAGCCAAGCTGTCGCTTACGGCGGCGAATGCGTCTTGGTGTCCTACTAAAGCTGCGGCGTCACCCTTTAGCGACATAGTCCCGTCTAGAAAGACCCGCTGAGCTGATAGCTCGCCCTTAGCGATGGCTGTAGCAGTTTCCCACTGCAACGTAAGCACGATGTGTGGTTTAGAGTGATCGGGCCGTACTTCGACGCAGTCGGGCCCAAGTTTGACCTCATGTCGGCGATCCCCGTCGGGGCCGCCAAGCGTTTCGAACCCGATCACCAGATCAGAATTCACGGGCGCGAGGGCGCCCACCAGGTCATTTGCTTTTAGTAGCCATTCTTCGCTCAGGTACTGCATCTCTATAGAGTCTGCCAAATCCTTCAATGTCTGCCACTTCCGCCTGGAGGACGGACGAATCGCTGACAGCAGACCGCCGCTCCAGTCGAGCATGGTGGGCGACCTCAGCTAACGTTCAACTAGGCTATTTCGAGCTATTTGCTATGGCTCGATCAGTCAGCTGGAGCGATCGTTCGGTGCTGCGTAGCTCGTTTCGCCTTGGTGTGAAACTACTTTTGACTTAGAAGACGACGGTTTTTCGTTTTTGCTTTCATGTAGTCGCGGTTGAGATATGCGATAAAGTCCTGGCTGATGTCTTTAGGGCAGGCCTCGGTACACTCGCCGTGATTCGTGCACGAGCCGAAGAACTGCTCCATAGTTTCGACCATGTTCTCAACCCGTCGATACCGTTCGGCTTGGCCTTGGGGCAGCGCATTAAGATGCCAAACTTTGGCCGCCGTAAAGAGTTGTCCGGCCGAGTTTGGACACGCCGCAACACATGCTCCACAACCGATGCAGGCCGCTGCGTCCATGGCGGAGTCAGCTACGTCTTTTGGAATAGGCATCTCGTTTGCGTCTGGAGCGCTGCCAGTTGGTGCGGATACATAGCCACCGGCTTCGATAATCATGTCGAGTGGTGAGCGATCTACCACGAGGTCTCGCACCACGGGGAAAGCTTGGGCACGCCACGGTTCTACGACTATCGAGTCACCGTCTTCGAACTTGCGCATATGAAGCTGGCAAACCGCTGTGCCTTTTTCTGGACCATGGGCTTTGCCATTGATCATCATGCCGCAGGTGCCGCAGATACCTTCGCGGCAATCGTGTGGGAACTCGATAGGGGTGCGCCCCTCCTCAATCAGTTCTTCATTGACTATGTCGAGCATCTCGAGGAATGAGGCATCGTCGGGAATGCCGACCGCCGGGTACGTTTCGAATCGTCCGTCGGCATCCGGGCCGTCCTGGCGCCAGATTTTTAATTCTAGATTAAGAGTCCGACTCACTTGTAGCTCCTCTGGGTAAGCGGCACGTCAACAAAATCCAATTCTTCTTGGTGCTTTGACTGCGGGGTATCAACATCGTTCCATGCCCAGGCCGACACGTGAGAGTACTCGTCATCGCGTCGCAGGGCTTCGCCTTCTTCGGTCTGGGACTCTTCGCGGAAGTGGCCGCCACAAGACTCGTTACGGTCCAAAGCGTCGCGAGCCATAAGCTCAGCTAGCTCAAAGAAATCGGCGACCCGGCCCGCTTTTTCGAGCGAGCTGTTTAACGTGTCGCCGTTGCCGAGAACTCGAAGGTCGTCCCAAAATTCTGTTTTCAGCGCTTGAATCTCGGCGATTGCTTTTTCTAAACCGTTCTGATTTCGGGCCATCCCGATGTGTTCCCAAACGATCTTGCCTAGTTCTCTGTGGAAGTACTCGGGCGAGCGTGTCCCTGCAATTGCTAAGAAACTACTCATCCGCTCACGGACGCCATTTTCCGCTTCGGTAAATACGGGGTCGTCGGTAGGGACAGGGTCGGCCCCTAGCTTTGGTGCTAGGTAGTCGCCGATCGTGTACGGCAGTACGAAATACCCGTCGGCGAGCCCTTGCATAAGGGCGGAGGCTCCGAGGCGGTTTGCGCCGTGGTCTGAGAAGTTGGCTTCTCCCGTGGCGTACAGGCCGGGGACGCTGGTCATCAGGTTGTAGTCGACCCAGAGCCCACCCATCGTGTAGTGGGTCGCCGGGTAGATACGCATTGGTACCGAGTATGGGTCTTCGCCGGTAATACGTTCGTACATCTCAAACAGATTGCCGTAACGGTCGGTTATAGACTCTCTGCCATCTCGCGCAATTGCGTCGGCAAAGTCGAGGTAGACGCCATTCTTCAGAGGACCTACTCCATGACCTCGATCGACTACGGTTTTGGCGTTTCGGGAGGCTACGTCGCGCGGCACGAGGTTGCCGAAGGCTGGGTACTTTTCTTCTAGGTAGTAGTAACGGTCGGCCTCTGGGATGTCGCCAGCGGAGCGTGACTCGTCAACATCTCGCGGCACCCAGATGCGCCCGTCATTTCTGAGCGACTCCGACATAAGCGTCAGCTTCGACTGAAACTCGTCGGAGGCAGGAATGCAAGTCGGGTGGATCTGAGTGAAGCTCGGGTTGGCGAAGTGGGCACCTTTTCGGTGCGAACGCCAGATGGCAGTGGTGTTGCACGCCATTGCGTTTGTACTGAGATAGAACACGTTGCCGTATCCACCTGTAGCCAGCACGACGGCGTGGGCGCTGTGAGATTCAATCTCGCCGGTAACTAGGTTGCGCGTTACGATGCCAACAGCTTCTCCGTCTTTGACAACGAGGTCCAACATCTCAGTGCGGGTGTGGAGGTTGACTTGGCCGAGCGAAACCTGCCTCATCATTTGTTGGTAGGCGCCTAGGAGGAGCTGCTGTCCGGTTTGGCCCCGAGCATAAAAGGTGCGAGATACCTGGGCGCCACCGAAAGATCGGTTATCGAGTAGGCCGCCGTATTCGCGTGCGAAAGGAACGCCTTGTGAGGTCGCTTGGTCGATGATATCAACCGAGACTTGGGCGAGCCGATGTACATTAGCTTCCCGGGAGCGATAGTCGCCGCCTTTGACCGTGTCGTAGAAAAGACGCCACACACTGTCGCCATCGTTCTGATAGTTTTTGGCTGCGTTAATGCCGCCCTGAGCAGCGATTGAATGGGCTCGCCGCGGCGAGTCGTGGAAGGTGAAGGCATCGACTTTGTAGCCGAGCTCTCCGAGCGTTGCGCATGCTGAGGCGCCGGCTAAACCGGTACCTACGACAATTACTTTAAACTTGCGTTTATTGGCCGGGTTGACAAGCTTGATGTCAAACTTATGCTTTTCCCACTTGTCGGCCACTGGTCCATCTGGGACTTTCGAATTTGGCAACATCTAGGGGCTCCTATTCGCTTTTCGTAAGACTGGCTTCGACTGGCTCGGATACGAGAGCCGGGTCGTACTCGACAACCCCACTGAGGATCGCCACAGGGAACGCCACGTTTCCAAGACAGATTAGACCAGCGAGGCCTGTGGCGAGATACCGCCGCAGGGAGTTAATGCGTGGACTGTTGACACCTAAGCTCTGAAACATCGAGTAGGCTCCGTGGAAAATGTGTATCGCAAGTAGAATATTTGCCACGATGTAGAAACCGGCGACGATAGGGTTTGAGAGGCTTTGAGTCAGGTTCCATTGAACCTCGCCTCGCTCCCACTCGTACCAGGGTAGTAAGCCCCAGGTCAGATCTGCCAGGTGGAAAAAGCCATAGAACAAGACGATGATCCCGGAGTAGCGCATTGAGCGAGACGCAAAGTTCGCTGCTAGCCAGGTTCTTTTTTCCTTATATCTAATGTTCGACGTCAAGTTCATTTTTGACAGCGAATACATTGCGTGGATGTGTAGCGTGACGGCGGCAATCAAGCTGCCTCGTAAGACCCAGAGGAACACCGTCCGGGGGAAGATCGGGACTAACAGCTCTCGTAGAAACTCGCCGTAGACATCGATATCGTAAATCGCTTCGCCGTTGTGTTGGACGACGCCGATAAACATCTTCAGGTTTCCGGCCATATGGCCGATTACGTAACCCAGGAGCATGATGCCGGTTACGGCCATAACCCACTTTTTGCCGACCGCTGTCTGGTAAATATTTAAAGGAAATGGGAGTTGTTTAGCTTTCCTTCGAATGGGTTTCGTTGAGCTTTTTTGCGCTAATGTCGGTGAGGCCACCGGGTTACCTTCCGGGTTGGGTCAAGATTTGAGCGTATGCACGAACTTTAGCGGCGGCTGTGTCGAACTTGGTAACCGGGCGGCCAATTGCGCACCATCTTTACACTTGAGTGGGTGTGTCTTTCGGCATGACTAGCTGCAGCGACAACAAACCAGCTACCCGGGACTACTTCCGGAGCATCGATTGGTTGCTCACGTTGCCTTCGATGGCGGGGATCACGGCACTTCGGTAGCGGTTGGTGGCAATCTGTTCTGGGTGGTCCAGATCTATATCGATAGTAAGTGGTCCATGTGTGGCGGGCACGGCAAAGCTGAACGGCCCAACTAAAGAACAGGAGTCAGCGGCCACAGACCCTTTCCAGCTTTTCGTGTAGACCCAGTGGCCCACCGTAGCTTTGGCTCGAACAGTGACGTCGTCGAGGGGTGTGGTCAAATCGTTGACTACGTGGATTTGTTGCACTACCTGTTGGCCCGGCGTCACTACTTGTGGTGGTTGATCAGCGATCACTACAACGGGGCGCGAGGCATCTACCATTGTTTCAAATGCAGGCTTTGGCTGGCGGTGGTAGTCGAGAACGCCGAATCCGCCGGAAGGTTCGGCGTCGACGAGAGACGTGATGCAGTAGCCGCCAGCCGGCTTGTACTTCAGGCGGCGAATAGTTTCGATGTGTTGCCGCAAAATGTCTGCTTGGTAAAGGCGGCTGGCGTGAGCCCAGGCCAGGCCGTCGGCGTAGGCCTTTCTTGGCATATAGCGTTGGAAGGCACCCTGCTGTGCGCCGGGCCACTTTGGCTCGTTGAGTTTCCAGTCGCTGACCGTAAGCGATTGGCTGCCAAAGCCGCCGAGGAAGGTGCCTATGCGAGGCCATCGCTTGAGCAGCTTCGGTAGATCGTTGGCTTTGCCTGAGTGCCAGCCGAGCCACAAATGCGGATCGGAGCCGTTCTGGTCGGCAACTCCTGGCAGGCTGCCGGAGCGGGTGATCACGGGTCGAGATGGGTCGTTGTGACGTAATTGGCGCCGAATTAGAGGTCCCAGGACTGAACGGTTCCAACTAGGTAATAGGTGCCTGGTTAAGCGTCGGCCTAAGGCCGCTAGCGGGGCTGGGGGTCCTGCAGGCTCCGGCAGGGGAGCGCCATTTGGTTCATCGTGGGCGCACCAGACAACAATCGAGGGGTGATGACCGAGTACGTCGGTTGCAGCTCGGGCCATCGCCTGCGCT
This sequence comes from Endocladia muricata, assembly GCA_032356245.1. Taxonomy (NCBI): domain Eukaryota; phylum Rhodophyta; class Florideophyceae; order Gigartinales; family Endocladiaceae; genus Endocladia; species Endocladia muricata. Next base: position 74,906 of record JAUKWC010000005.1, on the reverse strand, counting down.
GGCTTTCTTGCCGAGGCGGCGTAGGTACCAACCAGTGGCATGTCCTGCCAAATGAGTAGACCCTCAGCATCGGCACGGTCGTAAAGGGCGGGGTAGCTGACATGGCCGTGGAGTCTTATCAGGTTGAGTCCAGCGGTGAGCGTTATGGCAACATCGCTTGCCAGCCGGGTCGCTGCCTGGTTGGCCTGGAGGGGGTCCGACGGGCCGTGGACGATTCCTTTGATGAATAATTTCTGACCGTTAATTGTCCAGACAAACTTGTTTATCTCGACGGTGCGAAGGCCAGTTCGCCACGAAGTTCTGTCGCTTGCAATTGTTTCTAGCGGTTTGACACCATCAGAGTCGACAGAATTGTTAGTCGCCGACGTGCAGACATCCGCCTCCGAATTGGCGTCGTCAGCGACATCGGGCGTGTTTGGCGCGCCAACGGTGAGTGCAACGTCGTACAGTGGCTGGGCACCTAGGCTTGCGGGCCACCAAAGTTGTGGGCTCTGCACTGTTTGGTCCCACTCTATTTGGTTTTCTCCGGATGCTACGGTGAAGGTTTGCGGAATCGCTCCGGCTTTATGTCCGTCAGGTCCCGTAATCGATGTGTCAACGCGGACTTTTCCTGCCACGGTCGAATCTAAAACCAGCCGGAAACTGAGGGTCGCCGCCTCGGCCGTTGCCTCAGTGCAGATCAGTCGGGAATGTAAGATAGCGACCGGCCCGGTTTGCGTGATCCGGACACTTTTCCAAATTCCGGCAGGCGAACCTGGCGCAGACAGGTGACTTTCGTGCAGGGAACCTGTCAGAACCCGCTTCGCCTTGTCGTTCGTTTTTGTAGCTTCGCTCACCTCAATTGCCAATAAATGTTTGTCTGGTGGCTCATCGTTGGTCTCGTGGGTTCCCACCGGGAGATATTCGCTGATATCAAACCGGCTTGGTTTGAAGTACTCATTCGTTTCGCCGAGATAGTTGCCGTCGAGCCATACCTCGGCGTCGCCGATCACTCCGTCGAGCTGCAGCCAGGTTCTATCTGTTTTGTCTAAGTCTGAGCTGGCGAAGCGGCGTCGATAGACGATAGGGCCGCCGCAGTTTTTAAAAGCTTCGTGCTGCGCCCACTGACTGGGGATTTCGACGAGCTGCCAGGTTGAGTCATTGAGCTCCGGGTCGGGGGCGGACGCCAGCAATGCATCCTTCAATTCAGCGGCGCGCCATTCTCCATCCAACTTCACGTTTAGCAGTGTAGTGTTTGATGCGCTGACCAAGTTGGCCATCTGAGCCTGCCGATTGTGCCCGACGCCCGTATCGCCGGCCTGCTTGGGCATATCTGCTTAACTGGTCCCTATATCGACCACCTTTACCGCCGTGTCGCCCCGCGGTTCTACGTCTCCGACTGTTCTGGCTGGTCAGCGCGCTGCTCTGTCAAGCAGCGCGCTAAGTGGCGCATCTTTAACCACATTAAACAACTATCAACAGCGCTCAATTTGGCTAGTTTGCTATTGCCTTCCGTTAATTTACAAGGCAAGATAACAGCGTTGTAATTAACGGTAAGGCTCATTCGCTTGGCGTCGCAAATGACTAGCAACTTTGTGCGGTAGTGAATGGCGGGGTCGAGTCATTGTTGTATTCAAATATCGGCGGGAGGAGGAAGCGAGCGGTTGCGTCGCAAAAATATAACCCTAGAAACGTCATGGCAGGAATTTTCAAATTGTCTTGGGGTAGAAGCAGATCTATTTTTTCCAGAGAGGGGTGCCTCTACCAAGGAAGCAAAGCAAGTTTGTCAAGGCTGTGTGGTACGCCTCGAGTGCCTGGAGTTCGCATTGGTAAACAGCGAGAAGTTTGGCATCTGGGGCGGCATGAGTGAACGGGAACGCCGCCGGATCAGGCGTCAACGGGCGCTCGACCGGCAACTTTTGGAAGCCGCCGAAGAAACCGCGTGAGTACTGGACCTAATAGAAAGGCTGCTACTATCGAATTATGCCTTCACTTGGTGGTCCAGAAATTATAATTGTGCTCGTTATCATTGTTCTTCTTTTCGGGAGTTCGCAGCTGCCGAAGCTTGCGAAGAGTATCGGGCAAGCCCAGAAAGAGTTCAAAACAGGGCTGGCCGATGGCGAAAAAGACTCCGAAGAAGCCCAGGACACCACCGAGTAGCGATCAGCCAAGCCCTGGTTAGATCGCCGATAGTTACGTGGTTGATCCCCGCAGGTAAACCTGTCGGGCATCAACCACGTTTTGCCCAACCTAGAATTCTCGGTACGCACGAGAACCGTATTTTGAGATGTCGGGCGCTGTGCCCGCTGATAACGGAGCACTCGGCTGACGGGGTCCCGTGGCTGGGTATCTCCGGAATTTGACGCACCCGGTCGTCGATTTACTTTTTGTCTGAGCCAAAAGAATCAGAAAAAGATTTTCTCCATACCGGCGATGGGTTAAGAGAAAGCTATCCTCGTGCTGTATGACAGCTATCGAGAGTGACGAAGAAGTTCCCGTAGCGGGCCACGTGACGATGGTCTACCAAGGCCCTGTTGCCCCCCACTGGGAGATGCAGTCACATTTTGGCGAGCAAAAACTCGTCGAGGCATTCTGGACGCGGGTGTATGCTCGGCTGTTGCTCTTACCAAAGCATGATCCACAGTTCCGCCGCAATCGAGAGCGGGTAAACCGCGATGCCGAACGTGAGCACATCGTGTGCGACTGGGATCTCGGAGAGGGCGATGCTGAAACGACGCAGACTACGGTTGTAGATCCAGCAAATATTGTGCCTTCCGACCACGGCGCTGATGAGGCTGAACACTCACCCGACGAGGTCATAGTCGATGAGTCTGGGGGCGTAGAGGCTACCTCGGAGGACCAATCCGATGTTGCTGCGACTAGCCCAAATTCCGCTGATATGGATGATGCGGGCAGCGGCGACGATGCTTCGAGTGGTGACCCAGTGCCGGAGAACGATTAGAAAGTCGAGCGAGCGGAACCAGGCCAAGCGCCCGAGGTTGAAGTCGATCCAGACGCCGCTGGTGAGGACTAGAAAGAATAGTCAAACATCTAACACGTTCTACCCTATTTTCGGAGGGTGCTTTGGACCGCCGTATCCCAGAGTCTATTTTGTCGAGCTGCGTACGCCCGAGACGGCCCTCGCTCGTCGAAATCTGTCACGCTATGATCAGAGTTGCTCTACGAGGTAGGAAATGGCTGCGGTCTCGTCGAAATCCCAAGGTGTAACGAGCAACCCAATCGAGGTTGAGTGTCGTTTCTATAACCGAGAAATCTCGTGGCTGCAGTTCAATAGCCGTGTGCTGGCTCAGGCCGAAGATTCCACAGCACCGCCGCTGGATCGGCTTCAGTTTTGCTCTATCCATGCATCAAATTTGGATGAGTTCTACATGGTCCGTGTTGCCGGACTGAAAGACCTTTTTGCGGCTGGCCTGGAGCGGAACTCGCCGGATGGTCTAAAACCGGCAGAACAGTTAGACGGGATCCAAACCGAGGTAAAGCGCCAGCTGGTTCGCCGCAGCGAGCTCCTTGGCCAAGACCTTCTTGGGTCCATGGCGACAAAAGGCCTCGAGATTCTTGACTGGTCTAGCCTTACAGCCAGCGAACTACGCACCGCCGACTCTATTTTTGTGGAGCGAATCTTTCCGGTTCTGACGCCCTTGGCCGTGGACCCTAGCCATCCCTTTCCATATATTTCTAATCTTTCGCTCAACTTGGCTGTGCTTCTCGTCCAGCCGCAGGGTCAGGGAAATTGGTTCGCTCGTGTTAAGGTGCCGCCGACGTTGCCGCGGTTTATCGAGCTGAGCAGTAGTCGTTTCATGCCGGTCGAGGAAGTAATATCGCATCACTTGGGCGCTCTTTTTCCTGGTTTAGAAGTTGTTGGAGGTTGGGTGTTTCGGGTGACGCGCAACTCCGACATCTCGCTCGACGACGAGGACGAAGATGCGGACGACTTGCTCGAGGCGGTAGAGCACGAACTCAGGAGACGCCGCTTCGGCCGCGCTGTTCGACTCGAACTGACCGAGGGAACGCCGGCAGAAGTTCATGATCTTCTCCTAGCTGAACTCGACCTAGAGAAGTCCGATGTCGTCACGAGCTCCGGCCTGCTCGATCTAAGCGGTTTGGCACAGCTAGTGAAGCTACCGAGGCCAGACCTGAAATCAGCGCCGTCAGTTCGAGTTCCTCCGTTGCGTCTAAGAGACGTTGAAAGTCCAGCCGAGATGTTTGCCCGCATAGCCGAGAGCGACATCTTTATGCATCACCCCTACGAGTCATTTAATGCCTCTGTAACTCGGTTCATTCGCTATGCGAGTCAGGACCCCGCCGTGCAAGCTATTAAGGTGACGCTTTACCGGACATCGGGAGATAGCCCTGTCGTCAATGCGCTTATCAGCGCAGCCGAAGCTGGAAAGCAGGTTGTTGCGCTGGTCGAACTGACTGCACGCTTCGACGAGAGCGCAAACATTCGCTGGGCGAAACGACTCGAGGACGCTGGTGCACACGTGGTCTACGGTCTTGTCGGACTAAAGACACATAGTAAAGTCATAATGGTTATTCGCAATGAAGCATCTGGCTTGCGTCGTTACTGCCACATCGGGACGGGGAACTACAACCCGAGAACTGCTCGCCTCTACGAAGATGTTGGACTGCTGACCGCAGATCCCGAGATCGGGTCAGACCTAAGCGAATTATTTAACTTTCTAACCGGCTACGGAGTTCACGCAGACTATCAACGATTGGTCGTAGCGCCAGCTGCTCTGCGGCCCCGTATGGCAGAGCTGATCGACTCAGAGATCGCAGCTGGCGCCGACGGACGCATCGTCTTTAAAATGAACAGCCTTGTCGACCCAGCGCTGATAGAGAAGCTCTACGAAGCGAGCGCAGCCGGGGTCACTGTTGACCTCATCGTGCGTGGTATCTGCTGTCTGCGGCCCGGAATTGCAGGTCTCTCGGAGAACATTTCGGTGCGCAGTATTGTTGGGCGCTACCTCGAACACTCGCGAATCTTCTACTTTGCGAACGGGCTTGGCCGGGGAACCGAAGTTTTCTACTTTGGATCAGCTGACTTGATGCCGCGAAACCTTGATCGGCGGGTTGAGGCTCTTATTCGGGTCGACAACGATGAGACAAAGCGTCGACTCGAAGAGATTCTCGAAACGAACTTGGCCGACACAGCTCTGGCCTGGCGCCTAGATAACGGCGGCGTTTATCGTCGGCTGGGCGGCGACTTTAACTCTCAAACCCGTTTCGTCGAATTGGCGGCGCAGCGATCGGTTGACAATGTGGAAAGCGGACAGGTATGACAATCTTTGCGGCGGGCTGTGTCGTATATCGTCGAGGCGAAGCCGGGCTCGAACTCTTGTTGGCCCACCGAAACCGCTACGACGACTGGACGTTTCCTAAGGGCAAGAGAGATAAAGGTGAGACCGACGAGGCGTGCGCTTTACGCGAGGTCGAAGAGGAAACCGGCTTTTGCGGAGAACTTGGTCTCGAGTTAACGTCCACGCGCTATGCGGTTCCATCAAAGAAGCGGTTGAATACTGAGTTAGAAGACAAAGTTGTGCGCTGGTGGTTGATGGAGGCTCGTGGTGGCAACTTCGTGCCGAATGACGAGGTCGATTCGATCGTATGGGTTACTTTGTCGGAGGCCAAGGAGCTGCTCAGCTACCAGCGGGATCGGGATCTGCTCACCGAGCCTGCGCTCGTAAGGATTCAAACTTCGCTTAAGTAGGGCCTGAGATGCCAGTCACAGTTGAACTGTTATCTCTCAGTTAACCTTCCGTTAACTGAGAGCGTCACTGCTGGCTACAAACTCTGTCTATCGTCAAGCATGGGTAAGCGGCCCGGGTGGCCCGGATGTCCGAAACAAGGAGAGGCACTTTCATATATGAAGCGTTTATTAGGTCTGGTGAGTTTGCTCTTAGCGTTGTTGCTCGTGGCAGCAGCGTGTACGAGTGAAGAGGAGACGACAGATAACACGACTGAGCAGTCAAGCGGCAACTCGGCGAGTGCAGGCGCACCCTCGGAAGGCAATGTTGAGTGCCAAGAAGGTTCGCTGAACATATCTGGTTCCTCAACCGTGGAGCCAGTAAGTGCAAGCGTTGCCGAAAAGTACGAAGAGTTGTGCGAGGGTGTCGAGATCACGGTTGACGGTCCCGGTACCGGCGATGGCTTCGAGCTGTTCTGCAATGGACAGACCGATATTTCAAATGCTTCGCGTACAATCAAGGACGAGGAAGCTGCTACCTGCACCGACAACAGCGTCGAATATGTTGAGCTGAAAGTCGCTCTCGATGGCATTGCCGTCCTAAGTAGCCCTGCGAATGAACTCGAATGCGTCTCCTTTGCCGACCTGTACGCTCTCCTAGGTGGAGGCTCAGACGGAGTCTCCACCTGGAGCGACGCCCAGGCGTCAGCGAAAGCGCTCGGTTCGGAGCTCACCTACCCTGATGCAGATCTAGAAATTAGCGCCCCGGGAACCGAGTCGGGCACGTACGATAGCTTTGTCGAAATTGTCTTGGAAGACCTGGCTGAAGAGGCTGGTGATGCAGAACCGATTCGGTCGGATTACGCAGGCCAAGCTGACGACAATTTGATTATCGAAGGAATTAAAGGATCAGACTCCAGCTTGGGTTGGGTTGGCTTTGCGTTCGCCCAAGCAAACGAAGGCGATGTCAAAGCTCTCGAGGTTTCCGAAGAGCCGGGCGGTGACTGTGTCGCACCGACTAGCGAGACTATCAACGATGGTTCGTACCCTGTCAGCCGAGCGCTTTACATCTACGTAAATAAGGCAAAAATGGCAGAGAATACGCTGCTTAGTTCATATGTGGATTACTACCTCAACGAGGCCTACACCGATTCTGTAGTGAACGCCTTTGCCGAGGGTCAGGGTTACATCGAACTAGCCGATATTGAAGATACTCGTTCTGCTTGGGAAGCTGCGAAGTAAGCGAGACTGAATGAGACGACCGGGTATCACCGATTTGGTGGTATCCGGTCACAAGTAATTCAAACAGACCAGATCTAAACAGTAAAGATCTAGACGATGCAGTTTCTATAATACAAATCTCGAGAGATGTCAGAGGGGACAGCCAGATGGTTTTCTTTTGCCGAAAGGCAACGGAAAGTTCTCTCGATAAGTCAGGGGCAAATGCTAGCTGAACATGATCAGAACATCTTGAGCGGCTCCAGAGACCGCAAGATCAGAGAAGCGGCTGTCAAATATATGGTCGCCAGCGCTGCAGCCCTTACGCTGTTGGTGACCCTCCTGATTATTGGCTCATTGTTTTTCGAGGCGATCAAGTTTGTGGCGACCCTAGCCAGCCCGTCACCCGAGGCGGTAGCAGATGCTGGCAGGCCACTGAGTCTCGACCTGCTTTGGGGCAACCAATGGTCGCCCCGGAACTCACGGTTTGACATCAAAACCCTTCTCGTCGGGTCGTTGATTGTCACGTTCATTGCAATGCTGGTGGCAACACCGCTGGGTTTGGGCGCCGCCGTCTACTTGTCGGAGTACGCAAAGCCGAAAGTAAGGCGTCTTCTGAAGCCGATTATCGAGGTCTTGGCTGGTATTCCCTCGATCGTGATTGCATTTTTTGCCTTACGATTTATCTCGCCAAATATCGTTCAGCGCTTGTTCGACACCAGCAGTCAAAATCTCTTAGTTGCGGGCCTTGGGGTGGGCTTGCTGACCGTACCGCTCGTCGCCTCGATCTCAGAAGATGCATTGCGATCGGTCCCGAATTCGCTACGTGCGGCCTCGGCGGGTATGGGTGCCCGAAAAATGACGACAACACTTTCGGTGGTTACTCCGGCGGCTATTTCTGGGCTGGTCGCCGCCCTAATCGTTGGTGTCTCCCGCGCAATCGGCGAGACGATGGTTGTATTTTTGGCGGCAGGCGGCGGTGGCAACTCTGCCAACTTCACCACCAGTCCACTCGACAAGGGTGCAACTATGACCGCCGCCATGGCGAGCCAAGCGAGCGGCACCGACGGGGTTATATCTGTAGTAGGAAGCGGTTCGCTCTACTTTGTCGGTGCCCTTCTCTTCACCATTACGTTGCTGCTAAATCTCTTAGCCGACCGATTTGTCCGTCGAGTGCGGGAGAAGTACTAGACATGGGCTTCGTGACACCGCTCGTTTCAGATAAGAACAAAGCCAAGACCGCCGAACGCGTGAGAGTCCAGCTGGAGAACGGCTCTGTCGATTGGAAGAACAATATATTCTCGGGCGTTTTGCTTGCGACACTGCTCTTTGTTCTGCTTGTACTTGTGATATTACTGATCACCATCGCAACCGGCAGCTTTTCGGTGTTTGCCGACCGGCCGGGCTCGTTTCTGGCCAACGGCTACTCGCGTAGCTCCGAGCTGCGGGGAGTTTTTCAAGGACTTCGTGGAACTTTCTGGATTGGTGTATTTGTCATAAGTTTTTCGTTTCCAATCGGGATATCGGCCGCAATCTACTTGGAAGAATATGCAACCGATAACTGGATCACTCGGTTGATCAACGTCAATATTCGTAACCTTGCGGGTGTTCCTTCCGTTGTATACGGTCTGCTAGGTCTGGCCATCTTCGTGCAGTTTCTAGACGGAGTCTCCGGGGTTCCGTCAAATTCGCTGGGAAGTACTACAACTGCGGCGGGTTTCACCCTGGCGATTCTGTCGTTGCCGGTCGTTATCATCACTGCGGGCGAAGCGATCCGAGCTGTTCCTACTCCTTTACGCCAGGCCGCCTACGGGGTGGGTGCAACAAAGTCGCAGGTAATTCGTTCACACATCTTGCCCCACGCCGCACCGGGAATTTTCACGGGCTCACTTCTTTCGTTAGCGCGCGCTTTAGGCGAAGCGGCCCCGCTGATCGTGATCGGAGCCGTCCAAGGAAAGCTTGGGCCCCGCACTGGTTTCTTCGGTCTTTCGCAACTAGGCGAACGCTTCACGGCGATGCCGATTGTAATTACCGATTTCGTCTCCCAGCCGGGTCAACAGTGGCAGCCGCTGGCGAGCGCTGCGATTGTGGTCTTGTTACTAGTCGTACTTGGTTTTAATGCCGTTGCCGTACTGCTCAGAAACAGATTCGAGGGCAAGCGTGAAAGTTGAGGATGAAAAAATGGTAGCGTCAACCCCAGGACGAGTAAAGACAGTTGAGGACCGCACGACGTTGGACACCGAAGATCAGGCCCCGAGCCCTCAAACTACGTCCAGCGTCGAAGAGCCGCAAAGCCAAGAACTGGTTATGGACCTCCACGATGTTTCGGTTCTCTATGGGGACTTCCGTGCCGTTCGCGATGTGACTATGCCGATTCTTCAGAATCACATAACAGCGATGATCGGCCCTTCGGGCTGCGGTAAGTCGACAGTCTTGCGCACGCTCAATCGGATGAACGACTTGATCGAGGGCGCCCGGGTTGAGGGCCTGGTTCAGTACATGGGTATCGACCTCTACGGGTCGGCCGTCGACCCGGTCGAGGTTCGGCGGCGCATCGGGATGGTATTCCAGAAACCCAACCCTTTTCCGAAGTCGATCCGCGACAACATTTTGTACGGCCCAAAGATCGCCAAAGTTCCGAAGTCGGACTGGGAACAACTTGTAGAGGAATCTCTCAAGGCGGCGGCCCTGTGGGATGAGGTAAAGGATCGTTTGGACGACTCGGCATTCGGTCTTTCAGGAGGTCAGCAACAGCGGCTCTGCATCGCCCGTGCTATCGCAACGAAACCCGATGTTTTGTTAATGGATGAGCCTTGCTCCGCTCTAGACCCGATTGCAACCGGCCGCATTGAAGACCTCATGCAAAACCTAAAAGATGACTACTCCATCGTGATCGTGACCCACAATATGCAACAAGCTGCCAGGGCCAGCGACCACTGCGGATTCTTTACCACAGAACTTGACGATGAGAGCGAGCGACGGACCGGCTCACTTGTCGAATTTTCGCCGACAGATAAAATCTTCTCTAACCCCTCCGATGAGCGGACCGAGAACTACGTGACCGGACGCTTTGGTTAGCAGGTGCGTCTCGATTGAGACGCTGTAAGAATGTTACCGTACCACTAGCAGTAGAGAGGCTGTAGTCGTGCCCATGACCAACCCTGAAGACATCCCAGCAAGTCGTCATCGCATTGCCTACCACCAGGACCTAGAAGACCTTCGTAGCAAGATTCTGCGGTTGGGTGCGTTGACAACAGAGATGATCCCCCAGGGCACCGAGGTGCTTTTAAAAGGTAACCTGCGAGACGCCGAGCACGTTATTCGTTCCGACGAAGCAGTCAACGCGCTAGCTCTCGAAATTGAGGAGCAGTGTTATTCGATTCTGGCGCTACAGGCCCCGATGGCCAGCGAGCTGCGTCGAATCGTAGCCATAATCAAGCTGACCGGTGAAATTGAGCGGTCGGCCGACTTGATGGTAAACGTCTGCAAAGCAACGCGGCGTATGTACGGCTCAGTTCTGACACCTCGAATTCGTGGCATTATCGGCTCGATGAGCAAAGAGGCCCGCAAGATTATGAAGCTTGCGATCGATTCGTTTGCGGATCAGGATGCAGATCTGGCAGCGGCACTCGCCGACATAGACGACGAATTAGATGAGCTAAACCGCGACATGGTCGAAGCCATTTTTGCAGCCGCCAACGACGAGACAATAGGTTTGGCTGCGGCGGTACAGCTCGCCCTGATCGCCCGCTACTACGAGCGTATTGGCGACCATGCCGTCAACGTTGGTGAACGTGTCATTTATATGGTGACGGGCTCGTTCGCCGAGTTGAACGAAGACAACCTTAAGTCTCTCGATGGTGTCAACGTGGGGCCCGAATTCGACGACTTTCCCGCTGCGGTGTTGGGTAGTGAAGCTTCGATCGAGAATTTTAAAGATGGTGGTGACTAGCCTTGTCGCCTTTCGTCGCCGCCCTTATTGCATCTGCGACGTTGGCAATAGGTTGGCTCCTGGGGCGGTGGCTACTCCTTAGAACTACGAGACCGTCAGAGCCGGTCGTGGCCCGGTCCGGTAACTCGATGGCCGGCGCCAGCTACCAGCAGACACCGGGCATAGAGCAAGCTTTGGTGTCGCTGCCTCTTGGTGTCATCATCGTCGACGCCGCCGGCCGAGATGTCTTCCGGAATGAATTTGCTCAAGCATTCAAGACTGCGCGACACGACGACGCCATCGTCGAAGCAGCTATAACCGAACTGATTGAGACGGCGACAAACGCCGAAGCTGACCAAGCCGAAGTCGAGCTATGGGGTCCGCCGGTGCGGTCGCTGCGTCTGTTCGGGACGCCAACCTTCGACGATGGAACCTGCATCGGGGCGACGATTACGATTGAAGACACCAGTAAGGAAAACGAGGTCCTGCGGGCGCGCAAAGATCTCGTAGGCAACGTTAGCCATGAGCTTCGAACCCCCGCCGGGGCGATGGTTTCGCTAAGCGAGGCGTTGGAAAAAGTCGACGATGGCGAGGTACGTCAACGACTGATTGGCCGAGTTAAAGAACAGGCGCTGCGACTCAGCGAGATTGTCGACGACTTGTTGGTGCTGAGCGAGGTCGAATCTTCGGACGCCTCCGGGTTCGAGCCGGTCGACCTTGGACTCGTCTTGGCCGACACTCTTAAGTTGGCGAGCGACGGCGCAGAAGACAAAGGAGTCTCGATAATTGGCTTAAATCATGCCGGTCGTCCTGTACTTGTCGATGGCGACCGAAGGCAGCTGATGTCGGTCGTTTCGAACTTGTGCGACAACGCAATCAAATATTCTCCAACCGGCTCTCGAGTGGTGCTCAGCATTGACGCCGACGACGTCTCTGCTTTCGTGACGGTGAAAGATACCGGAGTTGGCGTGCCAGAGTCTGCTATCGATCGCATATTTGAGCGCTTCTATCGGGTTGATTCGGCTCGTAGTCGCGACACTGGCGGCAGCGGGCTGGGTCTTTCAATTGTCCGCAATGCCTTGAAGAATCATGGCGGAACCATTTCGGTTCGGTCGGTCGAAGGGCGGGGATCTACCTTTACCGCCAAGCTCCCGCTAGCGCTGCCAGAAACCCCACAACCTGACCTCGACTCCTCGAGCGGGTCCCAGCAGCCGAAGGAAGCCTCGTGATGCGGGCTGAAGTCCGGCGAATGGACGCAGCCAAAGTGCTGGTTGTGGAAGATGAGGAAGCCTTTGTTGACTCCTTGACAGTGAGCCTAAGAAGCGAGGGATTTTCAGTCGACGTTGCTCGTGACGGCCTCGAGGCCCTGGAGGTTTTTGAGAAGTACCAGCCCGACATTGTACTGCTCGACGTGATGCTGCCGAAACTGAGTGGGGTCGACGTTTGTCGCCAGCTGCGAGCTAAGTCGCGTGTCCCAATCATCATGGTTTCGGCCCGCACGGCCGAGGTAGACACCGTTGTAGGTCTAGAGGTGGGCGCTGACGATTACATCTCGAAGCCGTACCGGATGCGAGAGTTGCTTGCCCGAATACGTTCGTTGCTGCGGCGCGCAGAGTACACCGAAGACTTCGAAGATGATGGCTCGGAGGGCGTGGGGACACCCCAGAGGCCCCTAGCTGTCGGCGATGTCCACCTCGATATCGATAGCCACGAGGTGACGATTCGGGGCCGTTCCGTCCAACTTCCGCTCAGAGAGTTTGAACTGCTGACGCTGCTGTTACAAAACGCCGGCCGTGTGCTGACGCGCGACCAACTTATCGAACGTGTTTGGGGGTACGACTATGTCGGCGACACGAAGACGCTTGATGTGCACATCAAGCGGCTGCGAAGCAAAGTTGAGGACAGGCCCTCCAAACCAAGCCGAATCGTGACTATCCGAGGTCTCGGATACAAGTATGAGAACTCGGGCTGAAGTCGGCCGGGCAGAGCTACGATTCTTCAGGTGAACGTCAGGGACGTACTGCAAGGCGAATCAAAGTTTCACAGGTTAGTCAGAACCCACTGCTTTTCGGTTGCCGGCGACGCCCTACTGACAATAGCGTTGGCCGATTCGATTTTCTTCGATGTTGACCCTAACCAGGCTCGCTGGCGAGTTGCCCTCTACCTGCTGCTAACCATCGCCCCATTTGCTGTGGTTGCGCCACTTTTGGGTCCTCTGATGGATCGAGTGAACGGGGGCCACCGTTACATGATTATCGGCTCCGCAGTAGTGCGAGCAATTCTGATGGTTGCCTTGGTGCGCTACGTTTCAACATTTGTTCTGTACCCGTTGGCTTTCTCGATGCTGGTTATGGGAAAGACCTATTCGATCGCCAAAAGCTCGATTGTTCCCACCACTGTCGATACTCAAGAACAGTTGGTTAAGTCGAACTCGAGCCTGGCGATCGCCTCGGCGGTGTCGGGCGGACTCGCAGGCATCCCGGGAGTTCTTTTACTCCAGTTCGGTTCGGAATGGGTGCTAGGTTTCGGCGTAATCGTGTTCTGTTTCGCCGTGCTCTTCGGGTTCAAAATTCCGGCAATGACGGTGGCAAAAGAAAAGGCAGACGCCGAAGAACGAGCCGAGCTGCGCTCGTCGACCATTCAACTCGCAATCGGAGCTATGTCTTTTCTTCGTGCCTCGGTCGGATTTGTAACTATCCTGCTGGCGTTCGAGCTGCGAGGCGGTATCGACCCGGGTCCTAGTGGGCCCACAGTAGAGCTAGGTCACGCGGTACGCTCGGCGCTCGGCATCAACCCGATAGATCTGGCGACCGGGGGCGCTCCACCGTGGCATTTTGGGGTAGCGCTCTTAGGGGCGGGAGCCGGAGGCCTAGTCGGCTCGGCGGCATCGCCGCATATCCGAAAGCGGATGACTGAAGAGCGGATCTTGGCATTTGCGTTAATACTGCTTTCGAGCCTGGCGGCAGTGGCAGTAATTTTCGGTGGACTGGTCGCGGTGTTTATGGTGTCCTCAGCGGTCGGGTTAGCTGCCCAAAGCGGAAAGCAAGCTTTCGACGCCATTGTCCAGCGGGATGCACCTCAATCGAACTTGGGACGAGTCTTTGGCCGCTTCGAAAGCCGATTTCAGTTGGTTTGGGTCCTCGGCGCACTACTGCCGGCCCTACTCCCAATACCGGCTCGGCTCGGGTACCTAGTATTGGCAGTGTTCGGCACGTCGATTGCGGCTCTTTATTGGTTCGGCCGAACTATCACGCTGCCGAGCTGGCTGCGTCGAAGCTGACGCACCGGACGGCGGGGGTAGGCTTGACTAGCCAAAATACCCGACCGAAGTGTCTGCTGGGTGCCGGACTAACAGGCAGAATTTATTCTTCCTCATCTTCTGGGGTGATGTCGTCAAGACCTGACAAATCGTCGGGAACGTCGAATGTGTAGATGTCCTTGTTGCTTGACATTCCAATGCGTTCTAACCAAAGTCCGGGGGCGTCTACTTCAGCGGCCGTGGGTAGGTCTAACTCATCGGCCCATAACCGTTGTATTCCTTCTTGGCCAGAGCGTTCGAAAACTCCCGACACGAAGTCGTCGCCGCGCCTAATTGTATGAGCGTCGATTTCTAATCCAAGGAGACGCTCGGTAAAACGGTCCGCCGGCACCGACTCGGACCAGCGGTGGTTGAAGTGGTCCTGGATAGTGGCGTGGCTCGGTAGCAGCGGGTCGCATGCGAGCTTGACCACGTGGCCTACGTAGCCAAGTACGGCGGCGACCAAGGCATCGAGCTGAGGAACAATTAGGTCATGGGCGGGGGAGCGCATCATCGACAGGACGGCGTCCGGGTCCCGGAAACGATCGCCAATTTGCTCAATCTGAGTCATATCGTCGACGTTGCTGAATTCTTCTTCGATCAGTCGCATATTTGGCCTGAACGCAGAGGCGAAGTCCAGGAGGAGCGTTTCAAGTCGTTTACGCACATGTGGGGTGGACAGTACGCTATGTGTCGCCATCTCGTGGATTAGCACCCAAAGCCGAAGGTCATCGCGCTCGACCCCCCAACTGAATGCAGCTGCGTCGATAGCGCTGGGCACTACCAGAATTTCATTCGATCCCCGAGGGACCGGGAGATCGTACTGGCCTAGCGTCTTCTGCGCTAAATGCCCAAGCATCGAACCAGCGCTAATTGTGACAAGTATTGGACCTAGCGAGTTAAAAGCTTGACCGACCATGGCAGCCAGTGGGTCGCTACTTTTGTTGTCCTCGACTGGGCTCGTAGGTTGTGCGGCTACGGCTTCGCTGAAACGTTCAAAGAAGGGTCGATAAGAACTCAAACTTTTCTGCGCCCAATCTGTGCGATTAGTGGGAACGATCTTGATCGAACGAGACAAGACAAACCCAGGCACTTGACGGAGCGTCAGGTCAGCAACTCGCACCAGGTCTTCGAACTCGAAACGCGTATTCGGGTCTAGATTTGATTCTTGGCCACCTTCTGAAGCGATCGAGGCGGCGACTTGCGCAGCCATATCCCAGGGGTTACCACTGCCAGCTTGCGCAAGAAGAGCGTTAAGATCAAAAAAAGGAAAGTTGTCGTCGGGCAAGTCTCCACCAGTCACAAAGGAAATCGTAGGCGAAATGAGCAAGATTGCAGTAACCGGAGCTGCCGGCTCAGTCGGCGAAAAATTAATTCCGCTTCTGGCCGTCGACCCTAGTGTCACCTCGATCATAGCTCTCGACCGTAGGACGGTGGTAGCGAGAAGCTCAAAAGTTCGAGCTGTACGGATTGACTTACTGACAGACGATTTGATTAGTTTGTTCGCAGGCTGCGACTCGGTTGTCCACCTAGCCGAGCAGCACAGACGTCACTCCAGCGTAACCGTGGCAACCGAGGCGCTCGGTCGAGTTCTAGAGGCAGCGGGTGAAGCCGAGTGTAAACACGTGGTTGTTATCTCATCGGCGTTGATCTACGGAGCCCACGAAGACAACCCAATCCCGATTACCGAAGACCAGCCACGGCGCCCACTCCCCGATGTCGATTACGCGGTTCTGAAAGCTGCGCTCGAAGAGCGGGCCGAACAATGGTCGGCGGGTAGGCCGGAGAGCGGCATTGCCATCCTACGACCCACCGCCACGCTGTCTGAGCGCAGCGTCAGCTGGATAGCCGCCGAACTGGCCAAAGCCACCGCAATACCGAGTGGTAAGGTAGACCCCCCGGTCCAGTTCCTCCACCACAACGATCTCGCATCGGCGGTAGCGCTGGTAGCCACTCGTCGACTTTACGGCACATACAACGTAGCCCCCGACGGCTGGATGTCGTCCTCGGTATTCCACGACCTATGCGGTCGGACCCAGCTTGGTATTGGCGACTTGTTTGCTTCAAAGTACCGGGAAGTTCGGCGTTTAGCTGGGGCAGCTGAGGCTTCTGGTTTAACTACCTACACCAGCTACCCCTGGGTCGTCGCCAATGATCGATTGCGGACTATGGGCTGGAAACCAACGTTCTCCTCCGAGGAGGCCTACGTGGCCGGCACTCCAGCGCCGATATGGGATGTGGTGCCAGCGAGCAGACGCCAAGAGGCGGCGATGGCTGCGGTTTCAGTATCGCTGCTAGGGCTTTCTGTAATGGCTTGGCGACTATTGCGACGAGCGGTACGTCGTCTTTGAAGACGCACCGTCGCCTAGGTCGTCGCGATAATATTGCGGTGTGAAGGTTTTTGTTGACTTAGTCGAGAGCCGAATCGACGACACTTGGCTTAGGCAATGGGCCACGGTGCCGAGTTGCGGGGCGGTCGTTGTTTTCTACGGCACGGCGCGTGACTACTCGACTGGTCGCCCCGACGTCGAGAAGCTGGAATACGAGGCCTATGTCGAGCCAGCAAAAAGGCGCCTGAGAGAGTTGGCTGAGGAAGTAGGAAACCGATTGCCGGAGGTCGAGATGGTAGCGCTCGTACATCGGCTCGGCGACGTGCCGGTCGGCGAGGCCGCTGTGGTAGTTGTGGTTTCTTCGCCACATCGGCAGGCCGCTTTCGAAGGTGCGAAATTTGCGATCGATACTCTGAAGTCGACCGTCCCAATTTGGAAGCGCGAAACCTGGTCGGGCGGACAGAATTGGGGGTTGGAAGCAAACGACCTTAGCAGCTCTACGCCGACGGAGTCTTAACCCGCAAGCTAGATGGTGCGCTTGCGGATGTAGCTACGTTGCGCTCAGCCCGTTGACACGGACGGCGTAATCGGGCTATTCGGTGGCAATACCGACGAGATCTTCGGCGGCTTGGCGGACCTGCCAGTCTCTGTCCGCCAAAGCTATTTGCAGCGCTGCGTCAACATCGGGACCTTCGAAGGCCGCAAGGCAGATAATAGCTCGGCGCCTAACCGTAGCGATGTCTTCTGTCGCCCGCAGGACTGTGCTTCGACCGGTGCCCAATGCTCCCAGAGCGGCGACCGCTGACTCGCGGCATAGAGGGTTGTTGTGAAGTTCGGCTTGAGCGCAGAGCGCCTCGGTTATTTTTTGGCCCGTTTCGCCTAATTCTCCAAGCACAAAGGCGGCAACTTCAGCCAGGTCCTCTTGTGTCAGCATCTGGGCAATATCGCCAGCCAGAAAATGCCCGTCGCCGGTTCTGGCGCACAGTTCAATCGCCCGATACCTAACGTCGAACGATTCGTCGGACAGAAACGGCCGTAAGATGTCGCTCGACAACAGCTTCGACCTATGACTTGCGCCTAGCGCAGCGCAGCGGATCTGAGGGTCGGGTGACCTGAGAGCCCTTGTGATTACGGCGTGGTCGCCCTCGAAGCCAGCGATGACGATGGCTGTTGGTGTATTTATTTCCAATAGTCTTTGTTTCTTAGCCGAAGATCTGGGATGCTGTGTGTGGGCAGGCGGGCCCGCAACGTGTTTTGTTCATAAGTATACGGGCGCACCAAGGCTCAGGAAGAAGTACCTCATGGCACATATGGTTATCTATCGTGGGGCCGATGGCAAGCCTGGCTACCACCAGACAGATGAAATTCATGACGCTATTGGTTACGTGGAGCGGATCCGAAATCAAGAAAACGTGGAACACGCTCGAATTTTTCGCCTGGAAGAGGTCGTGTTTGAGTACCAGCCGTACTTTCGTGTGCAGCTCGCTGACTCAGCGACCGACGGCTCTGCCCAAGGCGAACTAGAAGGACCCGTCGACGCCGACCTCGAAGCCGAAACGTTTGATATTGACCGAGACGGCTCCGATAGCGAGACGCTGGAGAACGCCGTCAATGGAAGCCGCCGGGGTCTATTTGGTCGCTAGCTGCGGCTGGAAGGTTTCTCGATGTCGGAC
Source organism: Endocladia muricata (assembly GCA_032356245.1). Taxonomy (NCBI): domain Eukaryota; phylum Rhodophyta; class Florideophyceae; order Gigartinales; family Endocladiaceae; genus Endocladia; species Endocladia muricata. Next base: position 56,770 of record JAUKWC010000005.1, on the reverse strand, counting down.
GTTGAGCGGCTGTTCTAAACGAGAGCCCGCTCCAAAATAAACAGGAACAGAAGGGTCAACGCCCCGATGGCTGCGGCGAAAAGTACGCCGGTCATAATTACGATTGTGCTCAGGCTCAGGACAGCCGTAATCTTTCTCCACCAGAGGCCGAGAGGTAGTGAGAGGAACTGAGGTTGGTTGGACTTTGCCGGATCATTCACCTGGGCTTACGACTTTCTGTGGAATGGGTGTAGGTTCATAGTTGTTCATGGCATCAGGACTATCTATGGCATCTAGCGACGAGACATCTCCAGAAGACGCAGCTGAGGCAGATGCTGACCAAAAGACCACTGTAACGACTGAACGTGGTGCCCGTAGGGATCGTAGCCTTCTTCGTCGCTGGCTTTGGACTGTCGGAGCTTTCGCAATATTTGCAGTATCGGTTACGGGGATGATTATCAGGATGCCTTACGTCGCCTTTTTGCCCGGTGACGCTTTCGAGACCGAAAAGCGGCTGCAGGTGACGTGCGGTGAGGAGGTTGACTGCCTAAAGGAATTTCCGAGCGGGGGCGAAATATTTTTCACAACGGTTTCGGTGCGCAGCGAACCCAGTTTTTGGGAGTATCTGTGGCTTCGCAACGATGAAAGCGTCGAGATAGACGACATCGAAGAAGTGCTCGGCAACCGCACGACCGAAGAAAATGACCAACTCAATGCTGATCTGATGACCGAATCGAAAGACGTCGCCGTCGCCGTCGCCCTGGAAGAACTGGGGTACGAAGCAATCAAGGAAGGAGCGTTGTTCGTGCGATCCACGATCGACGATACCGCAGCCGACGGGGTACTTCAAAGCGGCGACAGGTTGGTCGCCGTCGCCGGGAAGAAGCTAAGCAGCGTCGAAGATCTGCTCTCCAGCCTGGCTGACGTCAAACCTAATAGCGAAGTCGATCTTGTTTACGGTCGTTTCTCCGACGGTGCCGAACTGATATCGGAGGTCACCTTGAAGTTAGGCCCAAACCCTGACGAGCCCAGTCGAGCATTCATCGGGATTCAGCCCATACCGCGCTACGACTTCGCAGACTTTGACTTTTCCGTAGAGATCGACTCGGCTGAGGTCGGGGGTCCTTCGGCTGGTCTCGCTTTTACTTTGGCGACCTTGGACTACCTAACCGAGGGCGACCTTACCGGCGGTGTCGACGTTGCGGTTACAGGGACGATCAGCCCGACCGGCCTGGTAGGCCCAATCGGAGGCGTACTTCAAAAAGCTGCCGCCGTTCGTGAACAAGGAATCGAACTCTTTATCGTCCCGGGGAGCTTGCCGGCCGAAGAACTCGCTCAACTCCGAGATCTTTCTAGCTCAGATTTAAAGATCGTCCCGGTAGACACCATTAAGGAGGCGTTGGCCGCGCTGGAAGACAACGGCGGTAACGTCGAATCGGTACGCGACTTCGATTCGGGAGATCTTTAGTCGTCGTCACACATTCTTGCCGTTTTGCGTTCTACCATGCTATGGCATGGCAACTGATGGAGAGAGCGGTTTCGCTCCTGGCGAGATCGCCAAAAAGGACTTCCCGTCTACCTTTCGAGGCTACGACCAGGACAAGGTGCGTGATTACCTACGGCGGCTATCGTTCTTTCTTGAACAAAACGGCAGCGCGACGTCGGCCGCCGAGAACGCAAGCAGCGACGGGCTAGAAGCCGAGAACCGTGCCCTGAAGCGCCAGGTCAGGCAGCTCGAAATGCGAACGAAAGGTGCAACTGGCGGGTCTGAGGGTGACACGGTTTTTGAGCTGCTGGGCAACGAAACGACACGGATTCTCGAAACAGCCAGATCTGCGGCGACCGATATTGTGAAGCGGGCGGAAGAACGAGCAGCCTTACTCGAAGAGACCTCGGAGAACGAAGCAACTTCGCTTCGTCGGGAAGCACAACAGCTGCTGTCGGCCAAACAGGCAGAGGCGGCGGGTTTGACAGCCAAGATCGCCGAGGATGCCAAACGTCACGCAGAGCGGCTGATAGCCGACGGCGAAAACAAGCACAAACGCTCGTTGGCGGAGTCGAGCAGAATCTTGGCCGAAGCCCAGGATCGCGCGGACTTTGAACGGGCTAGCTCCGAATCTGAAGCAAAAGATATCGTAGCCGAGGCCAGCAAACGGCGCGAAGAAATTCTGACAGATCTAGTCGAGCGGCGACGCGAAGGGCACCACCAGCTCAATCAGCTTGCTTCGGCCAGAAACGGCCTGGTTCGTTCGTTGACGACAACCAATACCGAACTCGCCACTTTATTAGAGGCGCTCAGTCAGAAGATTGAGCTGACGGCGTCGGAGTCCCACGTCAAGACGGTGGAGTCTAAACTTGACGAAGTTCAAGTTCTGGCTCGAGAACTAGATGGCGATCGCAGCTCTAAGCGCCCATCACGAGACAGGCGCCGCGCGGCGGTGGACCTCATCGACGATACCGATCTGGTTGAACTCAAACTGGAAGACTTACCGCATATTGGCAGTGTTGAGTTTGCGGCGACGCAACACATCGACGAGCCGTCTGCTGGCTTCGGTACGTCTGACCAGGACCCCGAAATTGAAGTATTACTAGACAGAGGGCGACAGCTTGAGTTGGACGATGATACGGTGCCAGCCGATGTGCCTTCAAACTTGCCGGACCTAGCTGCGGTAGCTGAGCGGTCTCGATCCTCTCGGCCTGCGCTCGATTCCGAAACTCTCGACCCTGACCCTCTCGACCCTGACCCTCTCGACCCTGACCCTCTCGACCCTGACACCCTTGATTCTGGAATCTCGCTTGAAGAAGACGCTTCGCTTCTCGAACACGGCTCGTCCGACGGTCAACCCGACTTCGCCGAGGCTTCAACTGAATCTGTCGGCACCTCGAACGAGGGTCTACCCGGAGCGGGGGAACATGAGCCTGACGTCGATCTAGCGGCCGAGTCGAACTCACCATTTAATAGTGAGATCGGGGTCGACGAGGATCTTTCGAAAGAGATTCCCCTACTGGTCTACACCAACGGCGTCGCCGAGTCGGTTCTAGGCGACAAAGCGCGAGACGGAAAGTTCGACGGCGAGCTCGCAGGCGAGTTCATTGCACGAGATGTGGCCATCACGCGATTTGGTCCGGCGCTTCGCCGACGTATGAGACGCGCCCTAAATGACGACCAGAGCGACGTGCTGAACCGTCTTCAAAGCACCGGTCAGCGTCGTAAGAAGTCGGTGTCGCCGAACGACTTACCGTCGCTAGACGAACAGTTAAAGATGTATGTGGATCCGCTAGAAGATGGTCTGGTGGACCTGGCGAGCGCGGGTCTGGCAGCTGGTGGCGGCGAAGTGCTGCCGACCGAAACCCTGCATCAGCTTTCTCTCCAAGTGGCGAAGCACATGGTTCAGAATTTGCGAACCCCCAGCGTGGAGCTACTCGAGAATTCGCTCGATGGCGACAACGAAGCTCTACACGACCCAATCAGAGATCTTTACCGCTCGGTGAGGTCGAACGTACTAGAAGCCGTGATCGAAGACGCTATTAACGAGGCCTTCTCGCTCGGCCTTTTCTCAGCGTTCCGGAACAGCATGGACCTGTTTTGGGTTCTCGACCCACGATGCGAGCCGTCGCCGTTGTGCGAGATAAACGCAGCCGCCACAGGCATCACCAAGAGCGAACCGTTCCCTAGTGGACACACGAGACCCCTAGCTATGCCAGGTTGTCGCTGCCTGGTTTTAGCTGAGTCGAAGGACTGACCGGCTTTACTGGTAGTTTCGGTTGGTGGCTTTTCCTATTTCTTTCTCAGCGCGTAACTCAAGAAAAGTGTTGCTCGGTGTAATTGTCCTGTTGGTTCTGCTATTTTCCTCTTCATTTGCGTTGGCGGACGCGTACACGGATTGGCTGTGGTTCGATGAAGTCGGCCAGCAGTCAGTTTGGACGACGACGGTTCAAACTAAGATATTCTTGGCGCTGGGCTTCGGCGCCGCAGTCTTTGCAGCAACGTGGGTTAACGCCGTACTGGCGGAGCGTAAAACGATTAGCCTCGATCTGCTGCGAGCCGAAGAAGAAATTATCGAACGCTACCAGGAACTAGTTGGTCCGTTCAGGTCGGGCCTCAGGTTTGCTCTGGCGGGGTTCTTCGCGTTTATCACCGGTACTCGTGCCACCAGCCAATGGCAGAACTGGTTACTGTTTCGAAATGGCGGTTCGTTCGACCGGCCAGATCCCGTTTTTGGGAATGACGCCGGGTTCTATGTTTTTAAGCTTCCATTTCTATCTTTTGTCGCCGGTTGGCTGTTTGCGGTTTTACTGTTCATCCTCGTCGTTGTTGTCGTCCTGTATTACTTGAACGGCCAGATCAGGTTGTCTCGCACGTTGGGCGTTTCGCGCGAAGCGAAGCTCCACATCTCAATTTTGCTGTCGCTGGTGGCTCTGACTCGGGCGGCCATGTACTGGATCGACCGTTACGAGCTCTTGCACTCGGACCGGCGAAAGTTTAGTGGAGCATTAGCTACCGATGTCAATCTGCTAATGCCGGGTCTCTACCTGCTGACCCTCATCTCGATTCTTGGTGCTGCATTACTGCTTTGGAATGTGCGTCGCGTAGGTTGGGGCCTGCCCATGGTCGTAGTCGGGCTCTGGGTGCTAAGTCACATCTTGGTCGTCGGGGTCTTACCAGCCCTCTACCAGAACTACCGGGTTGACCCCCAAGAGGTTCAGCAAGAGCGGGAATTTGTCGAGTACAATATCGAGGCAACAAAGTTTTCGTACGGTCTCGATGCCGAGAAACTCACCGTCGAAGACTACGAACATACCAATAGTCTGTCGGCGGAAGATCTGGAAGAGTACGGCGATGTGTTGCGGAACGTGCCGATTCTTGACCCCGAACTAACTTCTTCGTCATTTTCGGCTCTTCAAGGTGAAGGAGCCTTCTACCAATTCAGCGACGAGCTCGACGTCGACCGCTACGAGATAGATGGTGAACAGCGCCCGGTTGTGTTATCGGCTCGAGGGCTGAACCTTGCGCAGGTAGACGAAAATTGGGAGCGCCAACGTGTTAGCTTCACCCACGGGTACGGGGTTGCGCTGGCCTCGGGCGTCGAGGTCGAAAATGATCGGCCCGTACTACTGATCGAAGATCTCGATGAGAACATTCCCGTCGACGAGCGACTCGATGAGGAGTTAGATCAGCCTCGTATCTACTTTGGGGAAGATTTTGGCGGCTACGCAGTAGTCAACGCTAGGGCGGACGAAATTGACTTCCGCTCACAAAATGTGAGTGCATCCAACCGCTACGACGGTGACGGCGGCATCGACGTAAGTTCGCTTCGTCGTAAGTTGGCGTTTGCTATCCGTTTCCAGGAAATCGACCCACTAATCTCACAGAATGTTCAGGACGGATCTAAAGTCATCCTAAATCGCGACATCGATGCTCGGGCCCGTGAGTTGGCCCCGTTCTTGAGGTGGGACTCGGACCCGTACCCCGTGCTGGCTGACGGCGAAATCCATTGGATGATGGATGGCTACACGACCTCGGACCGTTTTCCCTACAGTCAGGAGGCCGGTAGGTCTTCGACGTCGTCTGAAGTTTCGTCTGAGCTTAACTACTTGCGCAGCTCGGTCAAGGCCGTGATCAATGCTTACACCGGCGAAACAAAACTTTATATTGTCGACGATCAAGACCCAATAATCAGAACCTGGGCCGATGTTTACCCTAGTCTTTTCTCGGACTTCTCGACCATGCCAGCTTCGTTGCAAGACAACCTGCGCTACCCGTCCGATGCGTTCAGCGTGCAGACCGACATGTGGTCGCGCTATCACGTGTCCGACGTCGAAGCATTCATAAAGAACGTGTTGACGTGGTCGGTAGCTCGCCAACCAGCTCGAGATGCCAGCTCCGGGGCGGAAGACGCCGTAACCCAGTCCCAAGCCATGGATCCCCAATACCTGATGGCGAAGCTGCCCGGCAGCGACACCTCCGAGTTCGTTTTGCAACGTGGCTATGTGCCTTTGAGAGGGATCGGCACAACCTCGGCGAGGCTTACGATGCAGGCCCTCATGGTTGCGCGTTCTGACGGAGACAACTACGGAAAGTTGGTCTCCTACGAGATAGCAGGAAATGGCACACAGCCGAACGCGCCCGAACTTATCCATTCAGATATTCAAAAGGTCGATGGAATTTCCGACTATGTAACGCTACGTTCGAGGCAAGGCTCCGACCTCAAATGGGGGCCCATGAGCATAGTTATGGTCGACGACACATTTGTCTTCGTGCGACCCGTGTATGTATTGGCAGATGGTCAGCAGTCGTTGCCTGAACTGCGCAATGTTATTGCAGTGAACGGCGACCGGGTGGCTATGCGGCCAACTCTTGATGCCGCTCTTGAAGCGGTAGTGTCTGGTGCCCCTGCTGTTCTGGCCGACCAGCTAGATAGCGCCGACCAACCTTCGGAGCCTGCGGCCGCGGATCTGCCAACGACAGCCGAACCTGCCGAACCAGAGACTCCGACCGATTCAACGGTTCAGGTACCCGACGGGGCCGACACCTACGATCCGGCCGGAAAGTCAATCGTTGAGCTTTTAGCGGATGCTGATCGACTATTAGTGGAAGCTGATTCGGCTGGCGACACCGACGAAGCAGCGGCGCTTCGAGAAAGCTCTCAAGCGGCGATCGCCGAGGCGAAGAGGCTTTTACAGGGTCGGTAGCGCCAGCTCCGTTTTTGCACGCACGGGGCAGTACGCCCCTCCCAAGTCCTCTTGCGGTAGGGCAAGCCGGAGCGCCTTCGCATATTTCTTGGGCAATTTCTAAATATTCAGGTCAGTCGCCCGATCAATAAAACACACCCGAGAACAACGTCTTGCGCCGAGAGGCCTGATCGGCGTCTGGGCCCCCTCTACGGCGGAAGGTTGGCTCAGGCGTCGTTCAGGCCTCTTTGTTGTGGCCGGAGTCGTTTACCAAGAAGTCGATCTTGGGTGTCCAGAGTAAACGAAGTAGTCTCTCGTGTATGGCTTCACGGTTTCTATCACGGACGAAGAACTCAACCCACGCACAAGAAGTTCTGCCGGGCCGAGAAAACCCGATGAAGATCAGCGGTCAGCATCTTGTTCTCGGCACCTCAATGGTTGGCCCATTTCCCGAGCATCTCGAGCGACTCGTAGTCGGAATGGGTTGTTTCTGGGGCGTAGAAAGGCTTTTCTGGACGGTACCCGGCGTCTTTACAACCGCTGTCGGATACGCAGGTGGGCAAACACCCAACCCGACGTATCGCGAGACCTGCACCGGGCTGACTGGCCACACAGAGGCTGTTCTTGTCGTTTATGACCCGGCCAAAGTTGCGTTAGAGAAACTATTGTCCATCTTTTGGGAGAACCATGACCCGACCCAGAAAGACCGTCAGGGAAACGACATTGGAAGCCAGTACCGGTCGGGTTTGTTTGCCTCGTCAGAAAATCAACTGGAGTTATTGTCTGCTTCGCTAGAGAGATATCAAACTCAGTTAAGCGATTCGGGGTTCGGGAAAATCCAAACTGAGGTAGCTCTAGCTGGGCCATTTTATTACGCAGAAGAAGAACATCAGCAGTATCTGGAGAAGCACCCGAACGGCTACTGTAATCACGGCTTTTGCCAGGTGACCTACAACCAGGAATAATTAAGGCATGGGGGAGTCCAGAAACCTTTCTGGTTTAAAGCCAGTCGAACAGTCTGACGAGACGCCAAACGCTGACACTACGACATCGGCCAATTTGGTTAATGTCAAAATGTTCGGCGGTTTTTCGCTCTACGTGGCGGGTCAGTTGGTGGGTGACATTGCAGGTCGCTCCGCTACCACACTGCTGGCGTATCTCATTTACAACCGGGACCGTCAACACACTCGAGATTTACTGATCGGCCAATTTTGGCCCGATCTAGACGAGACAAAGGCGCGACGTCGCTTAAGTAATGCTTTGTGGCAGATTGGTTCGGTATGTAAGGCAGCCGGATTTTCCTCGATATTGGACCGGAACAAAGAGACGGTAATGCTTCGACCGGACTTGCTGATCGAGGCAGATTATCAACGCTTTGACTCAAAGATGGACGAGTTTGAGAACCAGGTGAGTTCTGAGAGTAGAGCTTTAGACGACCCTCGGGTCGCTCGCGAGTTGGCGCTAGTAATCGATGAATACGAAGATTTTCTGGCGGGCTACTACGGCGCCTGGATTGACTTTGAACGAGATCGCTTACGCAACCGCTACCTCGACGCCTTAGCCATGCTGGTTCGGGTTTTTAAAAGTTGCGGCGATCATGATGCGGCCCTACGTTACGCCCGACAGTTGGTCACGGCCGAGCCAACCCGCGAGGAATCGCACCGTGAAGTTATACGACTATGTGGGTTGGTAGGGCACCTCAGCGAGGCCAAGCGCCAGTACGAACTATGTCAAGAAACTCTGCGCAGAGACCTCGGCGTCGAGCCTGCGGAAGAGACAACAGACCTTCTCTCGCGAGTCGAACGCGAATCTTTGTTGGGGGACCTTCCTATAGGGCAAGCTGCGAAGGCGGAGCCGCTGCTGGGGCGCGGCCAGGTCCTTACAGACTTGCTCTCGAGGGTAGAAGAACTGATGGCGGGCCGAGGCGGGGTTGTGTTACTCGAAGGCGAGATCGGGCTTGGAAAGACGCGCCTTGTTTCGGAGTTGTCCGAAGGTGCGCAATGGCGGGGTGCTGCTGTCTCGCTAGCCGCCCACAACGAGCGCAGCCGCTGGCAGCCCTATGGCGGTCTGTGCGAGGCGATCGGACCGGCTTGCAGTAGTCTGCGGGGCGAACACGTTGCCGAACTGTTGGGGCCGTTCTGGGTGGGTCTGGTGAAGAAGCTGATGCCGCAGTTCGGAACTGGCGACGACGAGCTCGCTCCGCAAACAACTTCGGTGTTAAAAGGCGACGAAGAGCGGTGGCGTACCGCTGAAGCCTTAGCGCGAGTAGTCCTGGCGCTCGGCAGGCTAACGCCAACTGTGGTGATCTTAGAAGATCTCCAGTGGGCGGACGAAGAGGTGATGTCTACGTTGAAGGTTCTGAGCAGAGACCTAGTCGATAGCGGAATTTTACTGTGTTTGACGTATCGTCGCTCCGAGGCCTCGAAGGTAGCACCCGTCTGGGAAACACTCGGCGAACTTAACGCCGCAGAGGGGGTGACACGGTGTGAGCTTAAGCCGCTTCCGCCCGAACACATGAAGCGGTTCGTTGACTCCCGGCCCGGATCATCGAAGTTGACCAAGCCCGCGGTCGAGAAGCTCCTAAATTTGGTGGACGGTAACCCACTTTTTGCGGGTCAGATCCTTCAGCAGCCGGACCTGCTGAGCAACCGCAACGTGAGCGGAACCGAGATGGAGCTGGCTGCGGCTGACCTGATGACAAAGGTAGTTCGCAGCCGTGTTCAAGCCGTTGGTCGAGAAGTTGAGTCCATCCTCGGGCTCTTAGCAGTCTTAGACGAGCCGGCTGGTTCAAAACAGTTGAGCCGCCTTTTAGGTCTCCCTCGTCAAGTCGTGATCTCTGAACTATCGACTGCTGTCTCGCTGCGCTTTCTGACTGAGTCCGTCGACGGCTGTCTTTTTGTCAACAAAGAAATTCGCCGGCTCGTATACCAACAGATGCCCGACGAGAAACGTCGCAGTCTTCACGGTCAGGTTCTTAACGACATGCTGGACAACGGCTCTGAAACTGAACAAGTGCTCGGCTACCACGCTTGGCACGCACAGCTTTGGAGAGAGGCGTGGAAGTATTACCGAAGGGCGGCTCGAAACGACTTGACCTTACACGCCTACAAAACGGCAAGCGATCTTTTCCACTTAGCTGACCAGGCGGCGAGCAACCTGGACATCTGCTTGGCCGACTGGTTCGAAGATGTCATGCGCTACGAAGATGTGCTCGATACGCTTTCACGTCGCTCTGAGCAGGGCGCCTTGCTGGATAGGCTGGCTGCGCTGCGCCTGGACGAAGTGCAACGGACCGAGGTAGAACTACGAAAGGTCCGCTTGCTAGCTCATACCTCTCGGCACGACGAATCGGCATCGGTAGCGAGTTCGGCGATCGCGAAGGCAAAAAGGTCGGGCCGGAGCTGCGGCGAGATTCGGGCTTACGCCGGAGCATCATTGTATTGGGGTGGTAAGCCGGTCGAGGCGATTGACATGCTGACCACCGCAGTTGCGGAGTTGAATGGCGCGGCGAAGTCGTCAGCCGAAGCCTCTATCTGGTTGGCAAAAGCCCATATAGATCGTCAGAACTTTGACGATGCTAGGGCCGTTCTCAGTGAAGCGGCTCTCCTTGCCCAGCCTGCTGAGAATCTACGCTTCGAGGTAGACGCTCTCGCTGCCAAAGCTACAATTCACAGCTACCAGGGGGATGTCGACGACGCCGTTCGGAACTACCAGGAATCCTTAAATCTGTCACGCCGGATTGGTTATCTACGTGGTGAAGCCGTCAACCTCGTAAATCTTGGCTCGGCCTATACGCTCGTCAGCCAAGGTGGCGCTGCTGTCGCTGCGTTTGACGCAGCATCAAAACTTTTACCCATGCTGTCCGACGACCGCGGTCAAGCCTTCGTCGACAGCAACTCGGCTGACTTGTGTCATCGTCTTTTGGGCGACGACGAACGTGCCAGGACTTTGGCGTCTCGAGCGGCGGTGTATTTCCGGAGTATGGAGGACCTACGTATGGATGCGCTATGCCTCGATGTGCTCGCCAGGATAGATCTGCGAGCGGGTCGGCGTGTCAGGGCGCGGACGATGCTTCTCGATGCCGCGCAGCGAGAAGAGATTGCCCATGAGCCTTGGCTCGCAGTGCAGATACAAGCTGCGCTTTGCGAAGTCCACCTCCAGTTCGAAGACTACGAAGCGGTGTTGTCGGTTGCCGACGAGGCCTTAACGAGCTGTGAAGCGTTGTCGTTGAATGTGTTGGTCCCCGGCTTCTTGGCGACTCGGGCGCTGGCCCTGGTGGCACTTGAGCGTTCCGAGGAGGCGACTAGATCGGTAGCCGAGGCCGTCGATCGCAACTCGACGAAAGCTAGCTATGCGCATCTCGTAGCTTGGAGGGCGGCAGAAGTGTTTGCGGTGCTGGGTGACCGGGAGCAACAAGGCGAGCAGGTTCAGCTCGCTCACCAATGGTTGCAGTTGAACCTGGCTGGCTTAAGTAATGAGCGTCAAGACCTGGCGTGGCGTAACGTGCCAGAGCACGCCGCCATTAAGCAGGCGTACGAGCAGCTGGTGCCGGTTGTAGAGTGCCTGCGCTGGCCAAGCGCGTCCGCCGACGATAACCCAAACCCAGACCAATCAGTTGAGGTGAATCTCACACTTTCCTCGCCAGACGATTGGAGCCTGCAGACCGAAGTTGAGCGAAGACGGCAACGGATCGCCCGGGTGCTGGCAGAGGCGACAAGTCAAAATGCCGCCCCCAGGGTGCAGGACTTGGCGAAGTGTTTGGATGTGAGCGAGCGCACCGTCAAACGGGACCTAGCTACGCTTCGGGGTGTAAAACTTGACTAACGGAGCAGATTCTTTAGATTTGTCGAGGTTCTCTAGTGGGTAAGTTTACCCAGTTCACGGGTCTATTTCGGGCGTGTCACTCTGGCCTGGCCGGTAAATAAGACGAATCTGAGACACTGAAAAGACAACCGTAGACAATCATATGGGTGTCGTCAAAACGGAGGAACTCACATGTCTCGGACTCAAATAAAACTCGTTGTCACATCTGCTTGCGCAGCAGCCATAGCTTTTCTTGGCCCGGCTGCCGTAGTCGGGGGAGTCTCCTTCTGGGGCTAGCAAGTATGTAAAGAACATCCTCGAAGCTCTGCGATTATCCGCCGAAGTCGTGGGGGGGAAACTTCTCGAGGACAGTGCATGGGGTACTTCGTACCCACATGCTCTGGCCTGGGGGATCTAGACACAGTAGACCTAGCTCGTTTAGATCCCTCGGGCCGAAAACAATACTACGACCAGCCCCCGCTGGTCGTAGTATTGTTTTTGGCGTCGTTTTGGAAAATTGACGTCAGAAGCGGGTGTCGACTCTTCGACCGCTGTGCTATGCTAAGGCATCCACTCAACGCGGGGTGGAGCAGCCAGGTAGCTCGTCGGGCTCATAACCCGAAGGTCGTAGGTTCAAATCCTACCCCCGCCACTAAATGCAGGGCCCTGTCCAATTTTTGTTGGTTGGGGCCTTCATGGTTTTGAGGGCTTGACCAGATTAGAAAATATTGTTGCTGTTCGTTTGCCTCGGCACGAAATAAAGAGACAGCAAAACCCTGGGACCGAACCGTCGAATGTTTCACCCGCATCGGACCGAACAGCGAGCACGGACGTAGTCTGCCTGGAATGATTGGGGAATAGTACCCGGACCCCCCCGGTAAATGGACTCACGACAGAGCATTCAGCTTCCTGCTTGTTGTAGATTAGAGACTACCGGCTGGGGCGCAGTCGTTTGAGATGGCACCGCTTCCCGGACTTGATCTAAGACAGAAAAGGCGAAATACCATGACAGAGAGAACAGGCGATAGCGGTTCGCTTTACACGCTTAGTGAAACTGGGCGACTAGGAAAGCGAAGTCCTTGGAAGGTAAAAGCAGCGCTCGCCGCTGGTGTCGGTGTTCCGATGGGTATTCTCCTCGCAGGCGACCCCGCCGCTGCGGCCGGTGAGAACAATGGCCAACCCCAGACTCCTGAGAACGTGGCTGAAGCCGGATCCTTTGACTCTTTGCGTCCTGGCTCCGATCCTCGAGTCGTCGAAGCGTTGAGAGAGGCAGCAACAGAAGTTCCGAACTCTGACTATGGTGACTACGAACACAACCCGGCCACAACTCGAGATTCCAGCGACCATGCCGCCGAGAGGGTCATAGACCGAGCACTGGGTAGATTCACAATCGACTCTGGCTTTAACGTATCCCCTCGAAGTCTGACGCTAAACGCAGAGGAATTGCAGCGGGAGGGTCGCAGCGCGCTCGTCCAATCTGCGAAAGAGGCCGCTATCGATGCGCTAAAAGCTCGCAGAGGCGATTCTAGCTACTGGGAGAGCGAAGCTATCGTCCGCGGTATGGAGGCAAGAGTCATCCAGGGTCACATCGAAGACGGTCTCGCTCTCAGCGAGTCACGTTCGGCGGCGTCAGCTTGGTCGGAGCAACTGGATAGGAGCGTAGCTAAGGTAGCGCGCATGCCAGGTCGTGTTTATCACGCCACTAACGCTGGCAGAGGGCTTATTCCGAATCCGAAAAAGATTATGTCACTTCTTGACGAAGAGATAGACGACGTTGAGGTCGATGCTAGGTATGCGTCCGGGCTGCTGGAGCTGGAACGAAATGACAACGCTCAGAGGTGGCTTAATGATGCTCGTAAGCCCCAAACCTTTCGGCAAATGCAAAAGTTGAGCCGCTTTGTTGGTCCCGGCCCGGACGAGGCGGACTGGAACGGCACAGGCGGCGAGCTTGTTTACGCAAGGGGCTCCACCTTCATCTCGATCGACGAAAGCGAGAAACCTCCGCAGGTTACAACACAAGTAGGAAAGTTCCAGGTCCGAGAACCACTCCTCGAAGAGTAGTGGAAGGCCCCTATACCGACGGCGCAGGTTCGACAGTCGTAGGTTCAAATCCTACCCCCGCCACTAAATGCAAGGCCCGGAGATCTTGTTTGTCTCCGGGCCTTTTGCGTAGCACGGAGTAGCGATGGTACAGGTTTGTTAAAGCCAGCGCCGGGGCACACACAAAGCGGATGCACGGTAGCCGGAAGGTATACGTCGCCCATGCCAGGCGACGAGAGCGGACTTTTCTAACCGGTTGGCGTCTCGGTCGAAGCATTCTCGTTTGAGTCGAGATGGCGCATGATCAAGGGGGCCGAAACCCCGTGTACGGCGATTGAACCGAGAATTACGAGAGTTACAACAGCCCAAACAGTTGCGAGAGCACTGGTATCGAATGCGCCCGAAGCAGTAGCGTAAGCGAGGTAATAAATACTACCGATGCCCCGAATCCCTAAGAAAGCAATCGCCCGCCTCTCGGACCTTGGAGGTTCAGAACCTAGTAAGCCAACCCAACCAGCGAGCGGTCTCACCAAAAAGATTATAGCCGCCGCCACCGCAAGCAAAGTGAACGAAATGGGAGCCAAAATTCCTTCGGCGATCGCCGCTCCCAAACCCAGCAAAGCTATCGCCACCAGCATTGATTCGAACTGTTCGGCAAATCCATGAAGCTGCTCCCGGAGGCCGTCGATGTCTTTGTGGCGGCTTAATGCCGCCACAAAGACAGCCAAAAACCCGTAGCCTTCTACCAATTCGGTAAGTCCGTAAACTAAAAGAGTGGCCCCGAGTACAAAAACGCCGACACCGCCCGAAGCGACAATCGCTGACCGCCAACGACGCGCTGCAAACGTAAGGAGTCTGCCTAACAGAAGCCCAGCCAGAGCACCCGCAAAGATCCGATATGCTACGTCGACGGCCAGCCAACGGGGCCAAGCTTCGGCAAACGAACTACTTGCCGCCGCCACAGCTAGATACGTAATCGGGAACGCCAGGGTGTCGTTTAACCCCGCCTCTGCGGTGAGAGTAAACCGGACCTCGTCTCGCTCGTGAGCCTCGCCAGGAGCCGACACCTGAACTTCGTCAGCCAGAACAGGGTCGGTCGGAGCTAGGACTGCTCCAAGTAACACCGCCGCCGCCGCTGGTAACGCTAAAGCCGTCACGCCTAAGAGCGCAGTCGCAACAACGCACAGGGTCATCGTGATGGCTAAAAGTCGCCACACCGAACCCCAAGCGACTAGTCCGGGTCTGCGCTCGATGCTCAGTCCGACGGTTGCTAGAGACACGATGACCACGATTTCACTCGCGTAAAGCACAACGGAGTTGTCGAACGAATTTTGCACCGGTTCGGGCCCAATCAGAGGCGTTATCAGCCAGAAAGCGGCTGCTCCAAAGGTGACATAGACCATTGGTAAGGTCATGGGTTTCGAGCGCAGTAGTTTTGGGAGTAGCGCCATTCCAAGCAAGGCCGCTCCGCTTAGCAGTATCCATCCGAGATGCACGGTCATCGCCTCCTGCGGGCCCCGCCCGTTCTGCGTTTGCTGCTTTGACGCTCTTGAGCCCCAACACAGCCGAACAATTTGTCGACCTTTGCGTTGGTCGGCTCGCCCTACTTAAGCTACCGCAATCGCCACGGCTTCAATTCGACGATCCCCCCGGATCAGCGCGGCTTCAGAAGCTTTGCCAGGCAACGGTCGCTTCGCTGCATTGTGGCAGAGCGTCTGGAGCGTCTCCAGACACCTTCTATGACGTCATCGCTCGCTTCGAGGATGTCGGGGTGAACGTAGGAGGAGCGGGCAACTGTTCGGGTATTGCCGAGTGCGTCTGCAGCTGCATCGACCGAACCGAGCGTGCCTAGGCCGTCAACTCTGGCTTCGAGAGCCTCGCGCGACCCTCCCCAGGTCCGAAAGTCTTTGGCGCTGAACGACGGCCCCGCAACCCTTGCGATCTCCTCGTTGAGGTCCGACCCGGTGATAACGTTGCTAGCGCCGTCGTCTCGCGTATAGGTAAACAACCGTTCGGCGCTAGTGTCGGCCAACGAGGCCAGGATGTCGCCCAGCTGTTCGTCCTCTATTACCGCCGACCGCTTTTTGCCGCCCTTGCCAACATAAGACAAACTTACATGTCCGTCCTCGTCGAGATGGTCTGACGTTAGTGTAGTGGCGCCGTAATGGCCTTTCGTGGAAGATCGCTCGTTGCCCACTCGAAGCAACCCTGCGTCGATGACACCAAGGGCGGCACCAACCGCAAGACTTTTTGATTCTGGAGGCGAATCGAGTAGCTCGGCAATGTGAGTCCGCAAGGCGGGAAGAGCGCGGCCGAAGTAACGGATGCGATCAAATTTTCGAGCCTCACGGAGCTCTCGGTAGTCCTCGTGATATCGGTATTGTTTGCGGCCAGCAGCATCGAATCCGGTGGCCTGTAGGTAGGCGTCGGCGGCCGGTGCAAACCACACATCGGCCCAAGCTGGCGGAACGGCCAGTTGTTTGAGTCGGTTGCGCTCGCGGCCGCGTATCAGCTTTCCGTCTTCGTCTATGAAACTGAATCCGCGCCCGCAGCGGCGGCGACCCCAACCAGGGGGAACGGCCGGGATATATCGAAGCCCGGCCAGGGGAGCTACGACTACGGGATCCCTTACCGATAGCTCCTTGGGCACTCGGACAGCCACAGACGCAAGTACCGTTAGACGTCGATAGCGCCGCTACCGCCCATGTCGGGTTCGCTGTCGGAAATCTTGGCCTTCGCTAATTCGATCAGTTGGACAGCTTTGTTGGGTGAAGTCCACCACTCGATTCGGTCGCTCACGATCTGCAAGGCGACCGGTTTAGCGTCGTCGGCAAAAAATGTTTCCGACATCGGGTCGCAGAGTTCGTCGACCGTCGCCTGATCGGGAATTAACGTGGCGCGCCCAGCGAAAGAGACCCAAGTCCGATCGTCGGCGACCGAAGCATTGACAGGCCCGCCATCGAGCGGGCCTACCCAATCGGCATTACGGTCGACGAGGAACCAGAGGTCGCCGCTGTCGTCAAACCGTTGCACGGTGACCGGACGCGACGAAAGTGTGCCGCGTTCGTCAATCGAAGTGACCATTGCAAAGCGATTGCCCTCAATACGCTCCTGGACGTCGGCAACTGTTTTTAATGACTCGCTCATCTAGACTCCTTCACTCGGTTACGGCTTTAAACGTACCCACATCAGCACCTCCCGATGCGCACGCGTGTCAGGGAACCCAGAGGCATGATCACCTCGAGAGTAAGATGTCAGCTCCGGCGTTCGCTGCTAATCGTGCGGGTCACCTCAGGTCCCATGGGTACCCTAGGGTCTATGCTCAGCTGTCAGCTTCCTGCTCGTAGACCACTCTCGTGTATCTGTTCTGCCGTCATTCGGGCCCCGCTCGGCTGCACGAACCCCAGACTGGCCGCTGTATGAAGCTTGACAATGTTTTAGATCTGACCGATATAGAGAAACTCACCGACACCCAGACTGCCTGCGTCGAGGCCGCCGCAGCGGGCCGCGACGTTCTCGCCGTGATCGCCACCGGGGGTGGCAAGTCAGCGATCTATCAGCTCGCCGGCCCGGTCGTCGCCGGTATCACTGTTGTAGTAGTACCGCTGCTTGCGCTAGCAGCCGACCAGCAGCGTAGCTTAGCTGAAACGGGCCTACCTCCGGCCGCTGAAATCAACGGTTCGACAAATGAGGCCGATCGTAGGCGCATCTTGAGCCAGCTACGGAACAACGAGGTCGAGTACCTCTTTATCACGCCCGAATCGCTGCAAAATTCCGACCTGAAGGGTGAACTTACGACGTGCAACGTCTCGCTACTTGTTGTAGACGAGGCCCACTGCGTAGTCACCTGGGGGCAGAGCTTCCGCAGCGACTACCTCCTCCTCGGCGAAATTCGCCAAGAGCTTGGGTCGCCAACCTGTATCGCTCTGACCGCGAGCGCCGACCCACGTATTCGAGCCGACCTCGTAAGGTTGCTGCAACTCGATAACCCGCTAGTCGCCGTCCTCCCCCTACTTCGGCCTAATATCGGAATAGGGCTACACGGCCTAGCCGACCGCAAGAGGGCCCGAGCGGCGTTTGTCGACTTTCTTGCTGACTCGACCGGCAAAACCCTGGCCTATGTGCCTACCCGCAAGCACTGCACGGAAATCGCAGATGAACTACGCAGTGCTGGACGGGCTGCCTTTGCGTATCACGGGCAACTGAGTCCGGCAGACCGCAGCGTCGCCGCAGATAATCTTGAAAAGAGAAAAGACTGCGTCGTCGTAGCGACAAACGCCTTTGGCATGGGTATCGACATCGCCGACATTTCGACGGTCGCCCATCTCGACATGCCTGCTACTTTGATCGACTACTACCAGGAAATTGGCCGAGCCGGAAGGGATGGACGGCCCGCGACCGCCGCCGCATTCGTTTCGCTTCGCAAACGCTCTCGCCGGACGTTCACCGCTGGCGTCCACCGAACAAGCGTCGAAGACTGCGCAAGGGTGTTGGCTGCAATTGGGGGCGGCGCCACCAGTCGGCGAGCGATCGCAGCCGAACTGGAGCTCTCTGTGGGACGGATCGCCCGATCCCTGACCGTTCTTGTGATGGCTGGAGCGGTGAGCCCTGGACGCTCACTCAGCGTCGCCGAC
Source organism: Endocladia muricata (assembly GCA_032356245.1). Classification (NCBI taxonomy): domain Eukaryota; phylum Rhodophyta; class Florideophyceae; order Gigartinales; family Endocladiaceae; genus Endocladia; species Endocladia muricata. Next base: position 38,642 of record JAUKWC010000005.1, on the reverse strand, counting down.
GCTAGCGTTGGAGCTGAAGAAATTGCCGAGATATGTTCGCTACGTGAGGAGTTCGACAGGTCTCAACGCACTGCGGTCGCCAATTACAAAACATCCCAGTCATGTCGCTGGCAGCAGCTGCTAGCGGCTCTCGGCGAAGCCGCCGAACCCTGCAACAGTTGCGACAACTGCAAACGCAACACTGGTGAGACCCCAGAAAGTGACGAGCGGAACGGTGCCAGGGTACGCCATGAGAGCTTCGGCCTAGGCAAAATAGTGTCGCTGACCGACTCGGTAGCTCAAGTGGCATTCGACGAAGTTGGCCCCAAATCGATCGACCTCGACCTTTGTCTCGCCGAAGGTCATATCCGATTCGTTGACTCATGACGTGAGCAGCCGAATTTAGCGGCCGCCTCAGCTGCCTGGCGGCTACGAGGTGGTTTGGCAGTAGGTAACCGCTCACGGTATCGTTGCGGCTGCCGATGTGTTGCTTCCCAGTCACCCGAAGCCCTGCCTAGTTTCGCTTTGAACTGTTTAACCGGGTCGGTTTGCAGCAAAAAATGGGCCCGCAGCGAAACGTTTACAGATAGGAACACAAATGTTTTTTCGGTACAAATTTGATCCGCTCTTCAAGCTGCCACTTCGCCTACTTGGGGTAAGGGCCGATCGGGACGGGGTTCGTGTTGAAGAAGAACGAATCGTGGCGAGCTTTGGTCCGTTCAACACGAGCATTAGACGCAGCAATATTAAGACAGCGTCGGTCACCGGCCCATACTGGTGGTTCAAAGCGCTCGGTCCGCGGCTTTCCGCAGCCGACCATGGGTTGACGTTTGGCACCACGGCGGCCGGCGGCGTCTGCCTCGAATTCCGAGAAGATATTCCGGCAGTGTTTGGGCCTTGGGCACATCCTGGGATTACCTTGACGGTAGCCGATCCGCAGGCTTTGGTCGCAGCGGTCAATGCATCTCCGGCCGAGTTCGGTAAAAAGGGTTCCTAATGAAACCACCGATCGAGGGAACCGCCGGGACAATCTGGAGAACGGCGACTGCACCGGCCCGCGTTCTGGCGCCAGGTTTCAGCATGTTTGCCCGCATTGCGAAGGCGAATTTCTGGATTGAAACCGAGCGAGAACATCTAGGCGCAGGGCCCGATATCGACATGCTGGACGAGCCAAACATACAGCGCCCCAGAGACGGAGCGGGGCCTCTTAACCACCGAAGATATCGGGTTCATATCAGCGGATCTCGACTAACAGCGCAGGAACTGGTAAAAACTTTCAAAACTGAACCGAACCGCTTTAGTCCTACCTCGTTTGCGACTTTTGACCCGCCTCCGGGACCGGCCGGTATGGTCGTCGGCGACGAGTTGACGGTACGGCTTCCGGGTCCGTGGGACGGACCCGTAATGGTCGCCGAGTCTGAGCCGCACTGTGTCCGCCTCGAGACTAGAGAAGGCCACATGGAAGCTGGCTGGATAAATTTCTCGGCTTCGGAGGAAGAGTCGCGTCTACTTTTTGAGATCGAGTCGGTCGCCCGCTCGGGTGATCCGGTCTTCGATTTGCTCTATCATCCGGGGAAAGTCGCCAAGCTGGTTCAAACCGAAATGTGGGTTAGAGTTCTCGAAGCTGCGGTCTCGATGAGTGGCGGGCGACTTTGTGGGCGGCCTATCGTTGAGACGACCGTCTACCAAGGAGCGCAGAGGTGACCGTTGAGTTCGACCTGGAGACGATAATCGGGGCACAGCCCGAAGCAGTTTTCGACGCTTCGCTCGACATTGATGCGCACCTTGCCTCGATGAAGGACTCGGGTGAAGAGGCTGTCGCTGGCGTAACTAGCGGGTTGATCGGCTTGGGTGAAACGGTCAGCTGGCGAGCCAAACATTTTGGGATTACCTGGAAGATGACAAGTAAAGTCACCGAGCTTCAGCGGCCGGTCCGGTTTGTCGACGAGCAACAGCGTGGCCCTTTCCGACGATTCCATCACGAACATATTTTCGAAGAAACCCCAGTTGGCACGCTCATGCGCGACCACATCGAGTTCGATGCGCCGCTTGGCCTTCTCGGCGATCTCGTGGAGCGACTACTGCTCGGCCGATACCTCCCGAAACTGATTGTCGAGCGGAACAGCTACCTTCGAGACGAATTGGAACGCTAGAGACTACATAACGGCATTGCAGATTGGGCCGAAAGGTTTGCAGTGCCCAGGGTGAGATCGAGTTTCGACTTGCGACGACGGCCTACCGAAGTCGTCATAGCGGGCCTTTGCGCCTCGCCGTGGCTGCGGCAACTTCGGCCGGGGCAAGGTCGTCAGTAATGAGATGGTCGTTGCTGGACGTCCGGTGCACGGCCCTGAAAAGAAGGTGGACGCCTACGGGTAGCGTCAAAATCATGGCAGCACTCGCTATGAAAAGAATAGCAGCGGCGGACGGGCCGAGCCGGAGCGCAGCACCGATAGCGGCGATCAGAAACGCTACCGGGCTTGCTTTCCCGGCGGCGTGTAGGCGCGCGTAGGTCGTCTCGAAACGAAGGACACCGATCCCGGCGAGAACCGCAACGACTCCGCCGAAAATCATAAGCACCGTGGCGATTACGGTCAATGGTATGACCCTTCACTTGGAGTGTCGTGTTCCTGTTCGAGAAACTTGCTGGCGGCAACCGTGGCAGTGAATCCGATGATGGCGATTACGACGAGCAGGACAAGATATGTTGTGTCATCTCGTCGTGCAGCATCGACGGCGACCGCCCCCATCAGACAAATTAGCGTGACATCGAGTGCCATGACTCGCTCCGCAAGGCCGGGACCGATAAGGACTCGGTAAGTCGAACACAGCGCCGCCAGCATAAAACATGAAATTGCGAAGATCATGTACCTGCCCTCTCAGTATGTCTCACGGGTAATGCAACACAAGCTAGCCGAGCCAACCTCTGGACGTGGGTTATCGTGGCGTCGCGACGTTTGTCGTGGAGAAGGTGTAGGTACAGGGTGCCGGTGTCGGGGTCGGCCCCGACGACCGCGGTGCCGGGTGTGAGTGTCACAGATACCACAAGCAGTAAAAGGTGGTCGCGGCTGGGGAGCGGTACTTCCACGGCAACGATCGCCTCGTCTGTTCTGTCGTCGAGGCGCACAATTTCGATCGCCACATAGAAAGTCGACATGGCTAGATCTACCAGAACGAGCCCGAATAACCGGAGTAGTAGTAGCGGTCGGATGCCTCCCTTGCCGGGAGTGCCGACCCCGATGACGGCGATCGCAACAGCGACAGCGAAACCGGAAACTAAATTCGCTGGCGTCACCTCGCCCCAAAGGCCGCACCAGATAAACATTAGTGAAACGATCATGATCAGTCGTCGTGGAGCGAAAATTTTACTCATGACAAGACTTCTCTACTGTACTGGCCCGGGGCTCGGAGCTCTTCTGCGGCTCGTTCGCTAAGATCAAATAGGGTTCCTGCGAGCAGTGAGATGGCCAACGTCCCGGCTATTGCGAGGGCCGTGGCAGCCAGCATGATATTTTTGCTTCCTCCGGAGGCAACCGCTGGGGTTGACAAGGTCTCCTGCGGTGCTTGACCCCAGAAAACCCCAATCCAGATCTTTGTCATTGAAAGCATCGTTAGTGCTCCGGCGACGACTGCTGCAACCACCACAAAAGTTGACGCTTCAGCAATGCCAGCTGAGATAACTGCGAACTTAGCCACAAACCCTGAAAATGGCGGCAATCCAGCCAGGCTAAGAGCGGGGATGGCAAAAAAGAGGGCGGTCAGCGGCTGCCGTGTTGCCATTCCACCGCTGCGTTTTAGCGCACTCGTACCTTGGTAGTTTTCTATCAACCCACCCACGAGGAACAGGACTGTCTTAACCGGCATGTGGTGAATAAGAAACAGGATGGCGCCGGTGGTTCCGGCTTGGGTAAAGAGGCCGAGGCCCATCAGCATGTAGCCGATTTGGCTAATTATATGGAAGGACAGAATTCGCTTTACATCCGACTGAGCGAGGGCTCCGAGCGCTCCGATAATCATCGTGATAGCTGCGAGAGTCAGCATGATAGGTCCAAGTTCTTCCATCCCGGTGAGGGTATGGAAGCGAATCATGGCGTAGATACCGATTTTTGTTAGGAGACCTGCGAAAACAGCGGTGATAGTAGTTGGTGCGGTGGGGTACGAATCTGGCAGCCATGAAAAGAGAGGGAAGATGGCTGCCTTGGTGCCAAATACGACAAGGAACCAGGCCCCAATTCCTATTCGGACTCCGTCGGGCAACCCGGCAATTCTCTCGGCGGCGAGCGCAATATTGACGGTGCCTGTAGCGCTGTAGACAATTGCCAGGCCGATGAGGAAGAGGGTCGATGCCAGCAGGTTCATAACCACGTAGGTCATGCCCGCTCGGACTTGGTCCCGCTGACCTTGGTGGGTCAGGAGCACGTAGCTCGAAACCAGAATAATTTCGAATGCAACAAACAGCGTGAAAAGGTCGCCTGTGAGGAAAGCTAGCGAAACCCCTGAGGTAAGTATGCACAGGAGGGGCCCGGTCAGCTCGGGGTTAGCTCCAGAAGCGGTCCGGCGCTGCCCAATCGCAAAAAGTTCCACGACTACGATGATCGTAAGCGCCACGGGCAGAACAAGCGCTGCAAACAGATCGGCGACCAAGACAATGCCAAGCTCAGGGTCCCAGTTGCCGACGCGCACAACATGGGTGCCGGTCTCGGCGACCCCGACAAGTAGGGCAATAGCGGAACCTGCAGCGGCGGTCAGCCCGACGAGTGTGACGGCATCGCGCAGGTGAGCTTTAGAGCGCAGCGACAGCCCCGCAGCTGCGCAAAGTAGCGGCGCCAGAAGCGTTGTTGCGACCAGAGCGTTCACGATTGATCACCGTCAGATACTGTGTCCGCTACGCGTTGATCCTCTAGGTCATCTTCGACGAGGTCGTCTTCGGTCAATGTTTTTTGGCGCCCGGCAAGTGCTAGCAAGAATAGGGTGAGACCAAAGGAGATGACAATGGCGGTCAGTGACAGCGCTTGCGGGACGGGGTTCGATATCGGATCGTCGCCTCCGGCTATCGGAGCGGCCCCAGGTTTGCCACCTGAGGCGATAAGACTGAGGACGGCCGCATGCCCGAGCAGGGAGAATCCTAAAACGATTCGGCTCAACGATCTTGCCGTAATTAGATACAGTCCGGTCGACGTCAGACCGCCGATGGTCAGCAGTAAGGCGACGCTCATGAGGTTTCGCCGCCTACTGTTGGCTCTCTTGCCGCAAGCCCGTCGAGTAGGGCTACAACTAGCCCCACCACAATGGCGGTAACGCCGATATCAAAAAATAAGGCGGTGCCTGACTTTATCTTGCCGAGAACGGGGACCTCGACTGAGATTACGGCTTGGTCGAGAAGGTTGTCACCCCAAAATAGCGGTGCCGCTGCGCTCGCTGTCACGACCACGATACCAATGGCGATTAAACCAGATGCGTGGGTCGGCCGTTGCATGCCGGCGACTGTACGTAGGGTTACGACGGCTCCGAACACCAGACCTGCGGCGAAACCTCCGCCGGGGCGGTTATGGCCAGCGAACAAAAGGTAAGTCCCGACCGCTATGGCAAGTGGGCTAGCGGCACGAATGCCGAGATGGACGATTGGGGAGCGAGAGGCGATCACTGCGTGGCCTCTAATTTACGAACCCTGGCCAGCGCTAAGATGCCAACGGCGACCGTGGCGAGCACGACGACTTCGCCCAGGGTGTCGAGAGCTCGAAGGTCGGTCAGAATAACGTTGACAACATTTTTGCCGCCTCCTTCGTCGACGGCGCTGCGAGTCAACTCCTCTAGGGGTGCCGTACCGTTGGGAGACGAGCCTGCGACTGTCAACGCTAGTGTTACGGCGAAGCCGCCAGCGACAGCGACAGCGATACGAACAGCCTGCCATGTGTTGTGAGAGGCGGGAAACTTGCGGCGCAGGCGTCCGAGCCCAAGTACGAACCCGACTACGATGATGGTTTCGACAAGTAATTGGGTGAGGGCAAGGTCGGGTGCGCTGTAGGTCACGAAGAGTGCGGAGATACCTAAACCGACTGCGCCTAGTGCGAGGGCTGCGCCGAGGCGTGAGGTGACGAAGGTGCCGGCAATAGCTGAGCCGAGGATGGCAACAGTAAGGACGGGCTCGAACCCGTGATGCCATAATGTTAGGTGATCGGTAGAGAGGCTGCGCGAGAATGGGACTGTGGCGAGCGATGCGGCGGCGGCCATCGTAGTGATATAGACGGGGAGCGAGCCGTGCTGGATTCGAGCGGTGAGGCGGGGCGCAAAGTCGAGCACGCCGTCTATTATGGCGTCGGCTGTGTCGGCTCCGACGGGGCGAGGGGTCGGCCCAACTGGACGGCGGGCCAATGCAACGCCCAGAACGGACCCGGCGGCCAAGATGGCTGCTGAGATGACAAAGGCTGGGGTGATCCCGGGCCAGGGAATAAGCGAGTAGACGCTCGCCTTGCTAGCGAGTTCGACAGCAGCCCCTGAGACGAGATGGTTCGGGACGTCAACAAAGACGTAGCCGGCGACGCCCGCCGCTGCGAGCAAGGCGCTGGGCAGTGTCATGGCTAAGCGCTGCGGTCGAACGGCTGTTTGCGGCCCGGGTCCGAACACACAGATCAGAAACCGAGCCGTGTAGGCAACGGTAAGAACTGACCCCGCAACGACGGCGCTGGTAAATACTAAGCCCTCAGTGCCGCCGACTCCGAGCACCGCTTCCACGGCCGCTTCCTTGGCCATAAAACCGAGTAGGGGTGGGGCACCCGCCATGGAGAGCCCGGCAGCGGCCGCGGCTGCAAACGCCACTGGCATCGAACGCCAGAGCCCTCCAAGCTCGGCGATGTCACGAGTTCCGGTCCGGATGTCGACTTCGCCGACGACAAGAAACAGTGTCGCTTTAAATAATGCGTGCGCCAACAGAATTGCAACCCCCGCAAACACCGCTTTTGGCGAGCCGAGGGCGAAAAGAGTTACTAGAAGCCCAAGCTGGGACACAGTTCCCCACGCCAGTATCAACTTTGCGTCTCGATGTCGTAATGCCCCGATTCCGCCCCAGAGCATCGAGGCAATACCGAGGCTGGCGCCCAGAGCTTTCCAGATTTCGGTTTCGGCGAAGACCGGCCCGATCACGGCGAGCAAAAAAACACCCGCTTTCACCATCGTGGCGGAGTGCAGGTAAGCGCTTACCGGGGTGGGTGCGGCCATGGCACCTGGCAACCACACGTGAAAGGGGACCTGCGCCGATTTTGTTGCTGCCCCAAGGAGAATGAGCACAGCCGCTAGCGTCGCTGTTGTGCCGGTTGTTGGCTCGAGATTGCTGAGGATCGGCGTTCCGCTTTCTTGGGCGAGGACTAGGAGCCCGGCAAGTAACGCAAGTCCGCCGCCGCCGGTAATCATTAGAGCCCGCCGCGCCGCCATCCGGACCGAAGCATCAGCGTGTTTATGGCCAACTAAGAGAAATGAGGTAACCGAAGTCAATTCCCAGAAGATGAACAACGTCCATATCGAGTCTGCCCACACCAGCCCCAGCATCGAGGTCGAGAACGCCAGCAGCGAAGCGGGGAAACGGGTGCCGCCTTTTGCGGCGGCGTCGAAGTAGCCCGTCGAATAAGCAAAAATTAACGTACCGATGCCCGATACGAGCAGCGTCATCAGCAGAGCCATCGAATCGATTTGAAAGCGTAGGGAAAGATCGAGCCCCTCGACCCAGATGAGTTCCCGCACGATTGGTTCCGAATTACTGGTGATCTTTTGAAGAGCCCAAACCGTTGTGGCTGCCGGTGCGACGGCTGCCACAAATAAGGCCGCATGGATAGAGCGTCGACCGGCGATGCTGGCTACTAAGATGCCAGCGACATGCGCTGCGAGCAGCTCAAAAACCATCTACCTAACCTTATAGGTGCCGCTTGAAGACGCAACGTAATCGAGGCAACCAAAACGGGGTATTGGGGTGTGTTGGTTATGGGTCCGTGACCTGTCTGCCGTAGGTTTTTCCGTACCTATTTCAGCCGGCATTTTGACCTCGGTGTAGGTTCTATCCCTGGCCGGGCGTAGTAAATTATTGTCAATGGTCGCTTTCTGAGCCGTCACCGGGGTTCACTGCGGTAGTGGTCGCAACGTGCGGTTCAACACCTGCCGGATGATTCGCGGCGCTATCTCGCTACCGTTCCCTTGACATTATGAACCTAAATCCTCCCTCCGAAGAACAGCTGCTTATCTTTTGGGTTGGCCTTTTATTGATTCTCGTCGTAGCTCGTGTTTTTGGAGCGCTCACGCGGCGGATTGGCCAACCTGCGGTTGTAGGTCAGCTTGCTGCTGGCCTCGTAATCGGGCCGTCGGTACTTGGCAAAGCTGCGCCAGGCGTATTTGAATGGCTCTTCCCGGCCGACGACGTGCAAACGGGCATGCTGTTTACAGTCGGCTGGATTGGAGTGCTGTTGCTACTCGTGGTGACAGGTTTCGAAACTGACCTAGGTCTTATCGGTCGACTCGGCAGGGCTGCGACATTGGTGGGAACGGGATCCCTTGTTATCCCCGCAATCGCAGGTTTCGCAGTCGGGTATCTGATTCCGGTGGCGTTTGTCGGCGCCGGTACGGAGCGCTACATCTTTGCGTTGTTTATTGCCGCGGCTCTTTCGATCTCTTCGCTACCTGTTATTGCGAAAATTTTATCTGAGATGGGCCTAATGCGGCGCAACTTCGGGCAGCTGACGCTTGCTGCTGGGATGGCGAACGACGTCGTTGGCTGGGTTGCCCTCGGCCTAATCGCTGGACTTGCACAAGCCGGCGGCATAAAGTTCGACAAATTGGCCGTCACAATCGGCGGCCTCGTAGTCTTTTTCGTCTTTGCCTTCACCCTGGGTCAACGTCTGGTAGACACATCGCTTCGCCGAGTTCGGGCAAGCGGAGATGACCCTCTTGCGGGGCTCAGCGTGGTTTTGTTCACCGCCCTCGGCTTCGGAGTTGTGACCCAGTGGCTCCATGTCGAGGCCGTCCTCGGAGCGTTCGTGGCCGGTGTTATTCTGGCTCGCTCACGGTTCGGTGATCACGGTTTAATTAAACCTATCGAGACGATGACGGCTGCATTTTTTGCACCAGTTTTCTTTGCCACCGCAGGGCTCCGGGTAGACCTCGGACTTTTGGCTGACGTCGAAACTCTTGTCTGGGCTGTGGTTGTGCTGGCCGCAGCGTCATTCTCGAAGTTTATTGGTTCGCTTCTCGGGGCGCGGTTCGCTGGTCTTTCGGGTCGAGAGGGCGCAGCTATAGGCGTCGGGTTGAACGCACGTGGGGCACTGGAAATAGTCATAGCGACGGTCGGCCTCTCTTTAGGAGTTCTCAACGAGCGATCATACACCGTGATTGTTTTGATGGCGATGGCGACATCGATGTTGGCGCCGCCGCTTCTACGCAAGGCGTTAGCCGGATGGCAGGGCGACCCAGCGGAACGCAAACGGATCGAGCTGGAACGCCAGCTCGAATCGAATGTTATTGTGACCGGTGGTCGGGTGCTGATACCAACGACGGGCGGCCTGTCTTCCATCGTGGCAGCACAGGTGGTAAATCTGGCCTGGCCAGCCGATACAGAGGTGCAGCTTCTGACGGTTGGCGACAAACCGGTAGATCTTGGCCCGATTACCGAAGTCCTGCACGGAAGAAAGGTCGAACATCGAAACGTTAGCAACGAATCGATTGCGGATGCAATCGTGGACGAAGCCAAACTTGCCTACGCCACCATCGTGATGGGTTCGACGACCAATCGTTCCGAATCTCACTTACTTGCTTCTCTCACCGAAGATGTCGTCAACCGGTCGCCGATCCCGGCTCTTGTGGTGCGGAGGCCAAACACTAATCGGACTCCATGGGCGTTCAGCCGAGCAGTTTTACCGCTCGCCGCAAGCGATGCGTCGCGCGGTGCCCAAGAGATTGGGAGTTACCTGAGCGCCAACATCGGCACCCATCTCCATCAACTGCATGTTTCAACAGCGGGCCCTGGTAGTGGCATGAGCGAGCTACTGGCCGGGCACGGTCCACGCTCGGCGGTGGTCAGGCACATCGTCGATGATGCTGCACTCTTTGCGACTTCTCTCGGCGCCAACCATACGACTATTCTCACCTCCGGCGACAACGCAGGTGAATCTATTTTGGCGACAGCCGGAGAGCTCAACGCAGACCTGGTGGTCATTGCCGGAACGAGTCGAACAGGCGGCGGCAACTTATTTCTCGGTCACACCATCGAACATGTTCTCGAACGGTTTGACCACACGGTGCTGGTGGCTGTTACGCCTAGTGCGAAGCGCGAATTGTCTGACGGTGGCGACGAGGTAGGCGCCGCCGACTCACTCGATTCGGGCAGCTAAATAGGAGGGTTAGCGTCACTGAAGCGATCACGTTCGTGCGCCCCAGGGTGGCCGTGGGGGCGGTGCTGTAAGTTGTGATTGAACCTCAGTCCTTGCACAGTCCGGTGCTGAGTGTGGCTAAGAGGTGGTGATACTCTTCCAAGTGCTGAGGAGTGCTGCCGCTGGTGTGTTCGAGTGCTAGAAAGCCGTGGATGGCGCTGCGGGTGCTTCGGGCCGCAAGCCGAGATCGACCCTGGTTGAGTCCCGTTGCGGCGTAAACGAGAACGAAAATATCCAAGAGATCGGCATTAGCTGAATGGAGGTCGTCATTATCGGCCAATGGTGGCCGTAGAGTCGCCGCAAACTGACCAGGGTACTGTTGGCTGAAGCTGCGGTAGGCGTCTCCCATTGCGCTTAAAGCGACACTTCCAAACGCACCGGTAGCCGCATTGCGAATATCTCGAGTCAGGTTATTGGTTGCCGCTATCGCAACCAGGTTGCGAAGTCCGTTCAGGCCGCCGACTGCGGTTGCTTCGAGCAAAGTAAACCATCCAACCCTCGAAGGGAGCAATGCACATGTTGTTAACACAGAACGATCCGTTCCGAGATCTCGACTAATTCTTCCGAGGTCCGAAGTCAAATGGACCTAGCTCGATGCCTATGGACGCGTACCAGAGAGGTGGCGACGTCTGGGTTCACGTCGACCTCCCTGGCGTCGCCGAAGACTCGCTCGAAATCGACGTCGAGCGCAGCGTATTGTCGATCTCGGCGGAACGACACTGGAAACGCGAGGAGTCCGACCAGATCTACACTGCCGAACGGCCTCGCGGAGTATTCCGTCGTCAAGTTCACCTAGGCGACAGTCTCGATGTGGACGGCATAGAAGCCGACTTCTCAGACGGAGTCCTAACCCTACGAATCCCAGTTTCAGCGAGGGCGAAACCAAGGAAAATTTCGGTAGGTCGGGGGAGTCCGCCTCACGCAATTGAAGCAGAATCGCCTAGCTCGTAACCGCACTACAAGTGAGCCCGCTCCGGCCTGTTCGGGGCGGGCTCTGCCGTTGGCCGACTTATTGGGGTCGCCGGGGTGTCGGCCATGAACTGAAATCGGATCAGACTTGGCGCCGACTTAAACCGAGCCGTCCCGGCTCTATTCTGACAGTTGCTTATTGACCAGTTGCTTATCGACTAGGTCGGCGAGAGAGTCCGCAACGAAGGCAGGTTCGGGGCTGACGGGCAAGTCGTGAGCTTTGGTCACGCCACTCAGTACAAGACCAAATTGGTAACTAAGCCGTTGCGCAAATATGCCGTCGGTCTCCGGACGGTCGCCGACCATCACCCCAGGCTTACCAAATGATCGAGCAAGGAGATCGGCTTGCGGTTGGTGGGGCTTCCCGGCGATGAGCGGCTTAGTGCCCGTCGCAGCTGTCACGGCTGCCACGGTCGGGCCCGCGCCGGGCAACACGCCAGTTTCGGTTGGGTAGGTAGCGTCTGTATTTGTGGCAATGTAGCGGGCGCCAGCGAGAATAGCGTTGACGGCGGCTGCCAAGCGCCCGTAGCTTAACTCCTTATCTAGACCCACTATGACAGCGTCCGCCGGGCCGTTGTCGACGGGTAAACCGCCCGCATTTTTGACGGCTTCGACTACCCCTGGTCCGCCCAAAACGACGACCTTTTCGCCCTCCGAAATGAGTGTGGCTGCAGCCATCGCAGAAGAAATGATCCGACCTTGAGCGCTGACGCCTAGACGCTGAAGCTTGTTTGCCTGCTCGTCGAGTGTGTGATACGAGTTGTTTGTGACGAAGACGATATCTTCGCCGGCGTCGAGAAGTCGTTGGACTGCCGTAGCCGAGCCGGCGATTGGTTCGGCACCCCTCCACATCACTCCGTCGAGGTCTAGGGCCCAAGTCATCCCGCACATTTTAACCTGTCTTGGCTTCGAAATCGTTGCTTTATGCTGCTCGTCACATCAACCTCTGGCGTAGACTTTTGAATGGCTGCGCGCTCACCTATGCGGGCGGATCTTGTTAGGGTTCGAGACTTGGATGCTTACTGGCTACGAGTTCTCGATGTCGGTAGCGAAAGGGAGAAGCGAACTTGACGATGTTGGACGCCTACCGGACGATCTGGGTAGATGTAACCGATTTGGTAAATTGGGAAGGTCAATTTACAGGGATTCAGCGAGTTGAGTACAACTTGGCTACTCGATTCTGTGAGCTAGAAAATGTCCGCTTCTTCGCTCTGCACGGCACCGTCTTGCATATCATCGACTTTTCGGCCTTGCGCTCCGAAATTGAAGCAGAACTTCAACGCAACGTCGAAGCCGTGGTGGAGCTGACCATAACCCGGTCGCGGATGCGTCGCTGGCTCAAAAAGACGCTCGGAAAGATTGTTCGGGCAACGCCGCTGCTTTCGATCGATCTGGCAGTGCGGTCGTTTGACCAGGTGGCCCACACTACGGCAGGTATTCTACGCACGCTTGGAAAGCGCCGAGCTGAGCCCCTCGCCTTACTCGGCGGCGAGGCCATCTTCGGGCAGGGCGACCTTGTGTTAGTTCTGGGCGGAAACTGGCACATTTACAACTACATGGGTTACCTGGGGCGGGCGTTGCGCCGCACAAATGGTATTTCTTTCGGTCATGTAATTTACGATCTTATTCCTGCAATGCAACCAGGCTTTTTTCCTAAAGAGCTCGTGCTCGAATTTACCGAATACATCCAAACCGTCCTTGAGGACGCCACCGTCTGCTTTGCGATTTCCGAGCACAGCAGATCCGATGCGCTTAAATTGTCGGCGGAGCGAGGCATCGATGCCCCGCCCATTCATACATTTCGGCTTGGCGATCAAATCGCCGGTGGCGCTGCGAAGCGACCAGACAAACTTGCCGAAGTGCTGCGGACCGACGCCGACGGCGAAGTAGAACCCTTCATTTTCTGTCCCGGTACCGTCGAAGTTCGGAAGAACCATCAGGGTCTCTATCACGCGTATCGACTGGGCGCAGAGAGGGGCCTGAATTTGCCACACCTTGTGATCGGAGGCAAACAAGGTTGGCTTGCTGGCGACATTTCTTATCAGATAGAAAATGATCCGGTTGTGAAAAATTCGATCACAATGTTGCCGTCCTGCAAAGACCGCGAGTTTGCCTGGCTCTACGAAAATTGTCTCTTTACGGTCTACCCGTCCCTCTATGAGGGATGGGGTTTACCCGTGGCCGAAACGCTCCAGTACGCAAAACTGTGTCTAGCGTCGTCTGCGACGTCGCTCCCCGAGGTCGGCGGCGATCTTGTCGAATATTTTTCTCCCGACGACAGTGGCGAAATTCTTGAAAAAATATATCTATTCGCCACTGACCGTGAACTTCTGGCCAAACGCGAAGCGCTGGTTGCCGCACACTATTCGCCCGCTACGTGGGACGCAGCCTTTAGTGCTGTGGTGACCGCCATCGAAGCTGAGTCTGCCGAAGCGTTAGAGTGACGAAGGCTGGCCGGATCCTTCGAGAAGGCTGGCCAGCGTCCGATGTGCGGTCTCCGGCCAACTAAATTTCTGGACGTGATTCAGACCCTTGGCACGGCAGTCTGCAACCAGCTTCGAACTATTTGCCAGATCGTCTACCAGATTAGACATCGAGACTACATCTTCTGCGTAGAGAGCGGCATCGCCGCCAACCTCGGTGGTTGAACTATTGGCGTAGGTAATTACTGGACAGCCATAGGACATAGCTTCGAGGATCGGTAAGCCAAAGCCCTCGTACAAAGTCGGGTAGACAAAGGCGAGCGCCCGCCGGTACAGGGCAGTACGTTGAGCCGGCTCGATATAGCCAACGAAGTAGATGTCGTCGGCATACAACGAGGTCGATAACGCAAACCTGAAGCTGGTTTCGGAAACAGACGCAAGCGAATCGAAGTCGGCGCCTGCTAGTACTAATTTGAGGTGGGTTTGCTTAGCCCGGACTGACTCGTATGCCTCGAATAGGTGCGGGATCCGCCGTCGAAAATCTGAACCCCCGAGATAGAAGACAAACTTTTCGGCGTCCGGATCGAACGTCACTTCGTCGCCAGCGGCGTTAGAACCTGGTACTCGGACGGCCCCAGGGCGCGAAGGCTCTGCCGGATCCACACCAAGAGTTATGGTTTCGACTTTTTCGGCCGGAATGTCGAGCTCACGCACCAGGTCGGACTTGGTGTGTGCTGAGATGGCTAACAACTTGTCGGCGTGGCTGGTCGCCCGGAGTAAGGAGCGAGAGTACTGCCACTGACGATAGGCGTCGGTCCCCGCAGAGCGAGTACTCGCGCCTTGTCGTTTACTCTTCCGAAATGATGGATGGTACTGGTCTGCGAAAATATACGGAATTACATCGTACATTACCAGCGCTTTCTGGTAGCTGGCTTGAGCCGGAACGCCGAGCTGGAAGTCGACAAATAACATCGAATCGACCTCTGCTTCGCTAAGTCGTTCCTCGTTGACGTGACCGTAGTCGTACTTCAGTCTCGAAAGGTAGTTCGATACTGTGTTGGCCAGCGGGCGGGGCGACGGGCCGACACGTTCAACAGAAAATTTGGGATAGTTTTTGAGCGCACGTTTTACGAAAGCGGTCGGGTCGTTGAGGTCTGAGTAGACGTAGAAAACGAACTCGACGTCGTCAAAAATATCCGAGGAAGGGAAGTTGGCGATCAGATGCTTGACATGTTCACCAATGCCACGAAATTGATGACCGATTTGTAGGACCCGGAGGTCGATTCCGATTCGGCGCATGTCGACATGCTAGTCAGTCTGAACTCACTGATGGGCCTTGGTGTTGTTACGTACCTAAATACGTACAATCTAGCTTCTCGCCGATCCGGCGTGCTCAACGCTGAATCCAGCCAGCCGGGGCCGTCCGAGCAGTTGTTAGCCCGGCGCCGGAACAAGATGTCAATAGCAACAGACTGGAGACGTTTTCGTGACCTCTTCAGGTGAACCTTTCACGCCGGACCGAAATGGGCGACTATAGGTGAAGTGCAGGGCTGGAGTTACTGAGCCAGATCTGCGATGTTCTAACCACCCGCCGGTGTGCGGGGGTCCGGGAACAGAAGCCGCTTTTATGCTCCAACGACCGCTGAGCGTAACGAAACTTCTGTCCGGCCTCCGAAGAACCAATCAACGAAAGTCACAAATATGACTACTAGCAGTCCAACCTTTCGTGTCCCTCCTCGTGAGCTGCCGTTGTCGCGGTTTGTCGCAGGATCCGTGGGTATCGCCGTAGCCGCAGGTTTATTTGGAGCTGGCGCAGCGCAGCTTCTTCTCCCTGGCCTTCGAAACATGATGACCGAAGTTTATGTCGGCGTGCCCGGCTGGGTATTCGTGATCGCTGCGATCTACCAGCTGCTAGCGGCCGTCATGATCGTCTGGCCAAAAACCAGGGTGGCGGGTGCAGTGCATGCAGCCGTCATCGCCCTAGCCGCCGTCGGGTTCAACCTGATAGGTTCGGGTACGCTCAATTTTATCCCCCTCAACGTTGCGCTAGCCATCGTGGCGCTGTCCGTTGCCTGGTACTACAGGCTCGAGGCCGACAAAACCAACGAGGCTATTTAGAGTCGCTCTAAGCGCTCTCCCTTGGGTTTTAAAAAGAGCTGGTACGCAGGATTCGCCGTTTCGTCCCAGTAGGGGTATGCAAGGTCGTCCAAGTGTTGCTTAAGGGCTGCGTGAGAGTCGGGTGGTACCTCGATTCCCGCAAGGACGCGACCGTAGTCGGAGCCGTAGTTGCGGTAGTGGAATAGTGAGATGTTCCACTCGACGCCAACAGCTTGTAGGAACTTCAGCAGAGCGCCGCGTCGTTCCGGGAACTGGAACCGAAACAGTCGTTCGTTGACCGGTTCCGAAATGCCGCCGACCAAGTGTCTGATGTGAGTTTTTGCAAGATCGTTGTCAGTCAAATCGGCTACACGGTAGCCCTTGAGTTCTAGGTCCTCGAGTAGACTAGCGAGTTCAGTTTGCCCGGCGTTTAGCTCCAGGCCGACAAACACGCGCGCAACGTTTTTGCTTTGGTAGCGATAGTTGAACTCGGTCACATGTCGGTCGCCAATAGCGGAACAAAAGTTCCCGAAACTGCCTAGCTCTTCGGGGATCTCTACCGCCAAGAGCGCCTCATTTCGTTCACCGACGGCTGCGCGTTCGCTAATGTAACGCAGTCGCTCAAAGTTCATGTTGGCACCACAATTGATAGCAATTAAGACTCGATCGGTTACTGCCTCATCGGCGACGTACTGCTTCAGGCCTGCGAGGGCTAGGGCGCCGGCTGGCTCCACTAAAGCTCGGGTAGCTTCAAACACATCTTTGATTGCAGCGCAGATCTGGTCGGTAGAAACCGTGATAACGTCGTCGAGCAGCTCGTTACAAAGCCGAAAAGTTTCTTGACCGACGCGTCGCGTGGCTACACTTTCTGCAAATATTCCAACCGAGTCCAGGTCAACGGGTTTGCCCGCATCTAAGGCAGCCCGCATCGAGGCACTGTCCGCAGGTTCAACTCCGATCAGCTTCACTTCGGGTCGCTTCGCTCGAATATAGCTGGCTACTCCGGCGGCCAGACCGCCGCCACCAACAGCGATAAACACGATATCGAAGCCGTCTAGCTGCTCGATAAGTTCCTTGCCGATGGTTCCTTGCCCGGCAATGACGTCGGGGTCGTCGAAAGGGTGAATAAAACAAAGCTGACGTTGTTCCGCAAACTTCATTGCCAGCGTTTGAGCTTCGTCGTAGTCTTGGCCAAAGAGGGTGACATTTCCGCCTAATTCCCGGACGGCGTCAACCTTTATCGTCGGAGTTTCCGCTGGCATCACGATCTCGGCCGCAATGCCGCGGCGCGAAGCTGCCAGCGCAACACCTTGAGCGTGATTTCCGGCCGAGCTGCAGACGACGCCACGTCTCTGTTCAGCTTCGCTAAGAGAGGCGATCTTGTTAGCGGCTCCTCGAATCTTGAACGTATAAATCGATTGCAGATCCTCTCGTTTGAACAACACGGTGTTCTTAAGCTGCTGCGATAGTTTCTCCGCAGGGACGAGAGGCGTAATCTCGGCGTCGTCGTACACTAACGCATTGTCGATTCTGTCTACGTAGTCCATTTTTTTGCGAGGTTCCTCTTTTATTTTTCTCTAGCACTAACCTAGATGGCTATGAAGACTTCGCAACGCTCCGAGCTTTTGGCGGCCCGCTGGGATCGGCTCTGGGTCAGGCTGTCTCAGGTAGGCCTCGACGGTCTCGTTATCACTGGCAGCTCCGACATGGAGTACCTTACTGGCTATCGTGCCATGTCACTTGAACGCATCACCGCCCTGATTGCGGTGGCGCCGGACGACCCTTCTTCACGACCTCAGCCCCTATTGTTAGCGCCCGAATTGGAGAAGCTCAAGGTCGAAGTGTTGAAAGATGTGTTCGACCTCGAGGGTTGGGGCGACACCGACAACCCCGTTGAGCGGATTGTCGAAGCGCTCGATCAGAGTAAGCGGATTGCGGTCAGCGACAATATGTGGGCTACACATCTTTTGGCACTTCAAGGGCTGTCTGGCGCCGAAATTTCGAGCATCGGTAGCGCACTCAGTGGGCTACGATCTATTAAGTCTCCCGCCGAGCGTCATGCCATGCGGGCCGTCGGTGGACTGGCAGACAAAGTATCTACCGCCCTGCAGCAAGGCCATATTCCATTAGTCGGAAGGCGCGAAGACGAGGTTGCGGCCGACATCAAGGCCATGCTTCTCGACGTCGGACATGAAACGGTAGAGTTTGTCATCGTTGCGTCCGGGCCCAACTCCGCTAGTCCCCATCACCGTCCGGGCGCGCGCGTGATCAAGGCGGACGAAATGGTACTGTGTGACTTTGGCGGTAAGAGCGAAGGTTACTGCAGCGATACTACTCGCTGCGTCTTCACCGGTCCTATTCCCGAAGATGTCGCCGACGCCTACGCAGTACTACTGGAGGCGCAAGCTGCAGCGGTTGTAGCCGCCCAGCCAGGTGCAGAACTGGCCGAGGTTGACCGAGCCGCTCGTTCGGTTATTTCGCATGCCGGATACGGCGAATACTTTGTCCATCGAACTGGCCACGGTATTGGGGTACAGGTTCACGAAGAACCATATGTAACCGGAAAAGCCACGGAAACGATTGAAGTGGGGCACGTCTTCAGTGTGGAACCGGGCATCTATATCCCACAGCGTTGGGGAATTCGTCTCGAAGATATTATTGTCGTGGAAGAGACCGGACCGATCCGATGTAACAACAGCGACCACAACCTTTTTGGTGTCGCCGAATAAGCATGGTGTGAAGCTTGAGCGGAGTGAAGCTTGAGCGGATCGCTTAGCCCCAGCGCCGCGCCACCAGCCCTCCCAGCCAACGGCGAGATTCCATTCTCCAGTTAGTCAATGTCTCTGCCATATGCATATCGACTATCTTTCCGATCGCCCCGCTATAGGTCGGGTAGGCCCACACCACCGAATACCACTTGTGCAGCGGAATATCATTGCTCATCGCCATAGCAAAGACGCCTATCAACTCACCCGCACGGGGGCCCACGATTGTGGCTGCCAAGACCTTGCCGGTAAAGCGGCGAACATCTACAACAATAACCCCTGCCTCGACGTCTTCGACGTAGGAGCGGTCAATAGTAGCTAGGTCCAAGGTCAGCCGGTTTACATCGTCGCTAACCGAAACGCTGTGCTGACCAATTGACGCAACTTCCGGCCGGGTGAAGATCGCAGTCGGAATGATTGGCTTCGAGCTGGCCGGCAGGTAGGGAAAGGCGATTGCTTTGACGACTCTGCGGCCCCATGCGTTGGCTCCGTGTGTGGTGTGCGACCGTCTAGTCACGTCGCCGACGGCCCAGACAGAGCCGATATTAGTGCGCCCCTTGTGGTCGGTGGCGACGAATCCTTGCTCAGTTTTAATACCTACTTCGTCGAGGCCTAAGGTTTTTGAGTTCGGCACCCGACCGATAGCCACCAGGACTGCGGTGACGTCGCTGACCGTTTCGGTAGCTGCGCCCTCGAGTGGTCCGACGTGGAGCGTCTGGGTAGACGGATCGAACCGTTTGGCCGTCGAGTCAAGCCGTACCTCGACTCCAGACTGTTCGAGAGAAGTTTGGATCGTCGAACTGGCGGAGGCTGGTAGCGCTTCGAGAAGACATGGTGCTGCTTCTAGTAGCGTTACTTGAGAGCCCAGGTCTCGGGCTGCGGCCGCCATCTCCAACCCGACTGGACCACCTCCGACGATCACAAGGTGTGTCGGTGTGCTGACTTGTTCAAAGAAGTTCTCATTTGTCAGGTATCGGTCGTCGGGAAGACCCTCGATAGGGATTCGTCGTGGTTTTGAGCCGGTGGCAATGACGATGTTCGGTGCTGATACCGACTGAGTGCTCGGTTCGCCATTGTCGCTTGAGTGGAGCAGTACCGAAGCAGGGGAGTCTATTTCGGCTCTCGCAAAAATCAGATCTATGCCTTCCATCGAGCCGAACTCGTGCGTTTCGTCGATACGTAAACCGTCGCGCTTGGCGCGTACTCGTGTTAGCGCGTCGCTGGCTGCACCCTGTAGGTCGACGTTCGCAGCAGTGGCCTCTGACAGCACCTCGCCAGCTGACGTAGTGTTAGAAGACTCAGCCTGTGGAAACATAGTTTTGGCTCGAACGAGTTGTTGGCCCTCGTGAATCAAAGCCTTCGATGGAATGCAACCAACATTTGTGCAATCGCCGCCGACGTCACGGGCCTCAATAAGGGCTACAGATTTTCCAAGTGTGGAGAGTCCGACGGCGGCGGTCAAGCCGCCGGAGCCAGCGCCAATAACAACAACGTCGTAACGTTTGCGCACCGGCTTGTTGTCTTGAGTTTTTAGCATTAGATGCCTCTTCAGTTTGTGACTTGGACAGACAGGGCTGTCTAAAAAACACTCGTCGGTGACTAACCCTATTGCCCAAGGGGTCGGCGGTTGAACCTATTCTTCGAACACGACGGTACGGTATGTGCCGGGTTCGCCAAGCAGAAAAATCCGTTCTTCGCTGTGGGCTCTTACTGCAGACGCCAGGACTCGACGCTCGATATCCCGGCCCTTAACCATCATTGTCTGCGCCGTGTCTAAATGAGAGACCGGCTCTGTCGCCTGCGCGATTATGGGGCCTTCGTCGAGTTCGGCGGTGACATAGTGCGCGGTTGCACCAATCATTTTTACACCTCGTTGCCACGCGCGAGCGTACGGATTTGCGCCCTTAAAACCGGGTAGGAAGGAGTGGTGAATGTTGATGATTCGGCCAGCAAAGTCCTCGCACATCTCACGACTTAGCACTTGCATGTAACGAGCCAAGACAATGAAGTCAATTTGGTGCTCCACGAGAAGTTTCCGTAGGGTGCTCTCCGCAACCTCTTTATCGTCTGTAGGCACATGCTCGAAGGTGGCGGCGGCCGACTTGGCTACCGGCCCCAAATCTTTATGATTCGAAACAACGAGTGGAATATCTATAGGAAGCTCCCCGGTAGTCGTCCTGTAAATCAGGTCGACTAAGCAGTGGTCGTACTGCGAGACCATTACGAGAACACGTGGTCGGTCTAGTTCGGCTCGGATGGACAGGGTGCCAGCGAGGCCTTCAGCGGTAGCTCTAAGCTGGGCGGCTAGCTCCTCTGCGGAAAATTGAGTTCCCTGGAGTTCGAGACGGGTACGCATGCAGAACATTTTTGTACTGCGGTCACTGAACTGAGAGTTTCTGGAGATATTAATATGTAGGTCGGAAAGGGCTTGAGAGACAGCGGCCACGATTCCCCGTTGATCGGGGCAGGCTAGAGAGAGCAAGAGATACGACATCTGCCCTTTGTACCAGCTGGCTGCGACCGTCACAGCGCTTAGCGGATCTGGCCCGTCTAGGTACAGGAGCGCAGGGCGGTGGCAGATATCGTTGCGCTGCTAAACGGGGCCGAGAAGCAAGAGTAAAAGACCGACAACGATAAAGACCGCAAGCCCTACAGTTAGAAGCTTAAAATTAAATTTTGAATTAGCTTGCGGTTGATCTAAAAACGGCTCGGCTGTAAATTCACTACTTTGGTGGGTGGGGTCAATTTTGGGTCGCCGAGCATCGATCGTCGACGATCTGTGGGATCGCTTCCGAGGAGTGCGTTTGCGCTGGCGCGATCCGGAGGGTAACGACGTGTTCTTTGGTTCGGCGGTCGGTTCGACATCTACTTTGGGTTTAGTAGTCGACTCTGTCGGTGGCAGAAATGCTGGTGTCGGAACTTGAGAGTGTTTTTCTGATGGTTCGAAACCAACCCGATGTTCACTCGGCTCAAGCGGTTTGGGCCGCAACGAAGTTGTACCGTTGCTCCTTGCCGCTTGCGTCGTAGTTGTCGCGTGCTGGGGTGGCAGCGGTCTGAATTGAGCTCTATCTTCTGGTTTGGAAACTAATTCTTCAAGCGGCTGAGTCAGATCTGATCTTGGTAAGACCTCAGTCGTCTCGCCGGAAGTAGTGTGGGTCGACTTCGCGGCCGGGCCGTCCGATGCAGTCGAGCCCTTCATAAGGTTGCCTGCGGTCCGATCGACAAGGCCTCTCGCAGCCCCAACCGGGACGGCGACATCGTGAAGCGAGACCCGCAGGCTTGCCAACAGCTCTTCGGAGGCTGCTAGTCCGTAGATGTCGGAGATCGGGCCTGTGTTCGTTCCGCGCGTAATCGCAACGCCGCTAGATTCGCACGCTTCTTCAGAGACTAGCGCCTCTAGAATCAGGCCCGAATGGACCCGAGCTAACCAGCTGACGCCGGATTCGACCGTGAATGAACAAGTTGCTTTCGGTTCGAAGCAGCGGGCCGCTGATATCGGTGCCAGTTCGATTCGGTCTAGCTCAACATTGAGAGGTTTAAAGGCTGCCGACACTTGCTCGAGGAGGTCCGCTGGGACATAGGAGATACCTTTAAACTGCTCGCCTACGCGCTGAACTTTGCGGCCCAAATCTTTACCCAAATTGTCGATCCAGGATTCGATTGCGGGGCCGCTTCCGACGCCAGCGTGCTTGTGGCTCACGGCCACAGCAACTCGAACGTCGGCAGATAGGTCGAGACCAAGTTCTCGCCAGAGTCTCTCAACTGTGTCGTCAATGTGTAGCGAGCCACCCTTGGCGTCGGGTAGCTCGGCCTCGGCATGTCTCATAATTGAGGATGCGTCGCTACTAAGGACTGTCGCCTTGATAGACGACTGACCAATTTCTATACCGACCAGATCTGCCGAGTCGAGCACAAAACTTCCTTACTTCAGTCGCACATGTAAGACTGGGGTAGTTCTGAACCTTCCGGAATTACTTGCTTGCCGGTAAAGCCCCACACGCCAACTTGGATGATGCAGCGCCTGGCTAAGTGTAGATGTAAAACGTGTTGAGTGCATCTTTGGTCCGCGGGTTAGCTGCGAAAGTCTTAAGGCTGGCGAAGGAACTCCGAAAGGTGCGCAGCCATCGCGCCTGGACTCTCCAGAGGTCCCAAATGCCCGAGCCCGTCGAATGCCTGGCTATGTCCTAATTCAACCTGCGAAGAAAGTTTGCGGGACTGAACTGCGGCGTTCGGGTTGAGCGAGCCAAAGCCGAACGAGACCGGCACAGTAAGGCTGGCGATGCCGTTGCCGAGTTCGAAGTCCGCACCGGCCCGATACGTCATCGCCTCAATTGTAGGCATACAACGAAGTTCGATTCCGGACGGGCTATCGAAGAAACCGTGCTCGGCGTAGTCGGTTAGAACTTTCGGATCCACCTTGGCAAAGGTCGGACGAGCGCCGAGAACCCGCACGGCCTCGTCCCTATCTGTAAAGTTTGGCCGTCGCTGCACGGCGGTATTGGCCATAGTTTCGCAGATGGCTTGAAATCGATGGTCTCGCTGAAAGATAATCGGCTCGTATGTCCAGATAGCGGAGAAAAGCGATGGTTGTTTGAGCTGGGCGCTGACGAGGCCTACACCGCCTAAAGAGTGGCCTACGCCGTACATGGGTTCGCCATTATTGAAGGCATCGAGAATCTCGCCGATGTCCAAGAATAGCTCGGGCCATGTGATTCCTTTATCGCTAGGTTTTGTGGCAGATCCGGAGCTTTGTCCGTGTCCATAAAAGTCGAAGGAAATGCAACGAAACGACGACCCTAATTGGTAGGCGACCTCATTCCAAATTTGTCCGAGAAAGCTAGCGCCGTGGGCGAACAGCACGGTAGGCCCCGATCCGCCATAGTCATAGGTCGCTATTTCGTGGCCCGCAGAGGTGCTGAGAAATTGTGTCGTCGGCACAACGCTAGAGGGTTCCTTGGACATGTTCATGGGCTTTTCTGATACTAACCGACTTCGTTCAGCATACTAACTGCCGATGCTAGATCGCCGAGAGTGGGTAGGTCTTTGTAGACGTTCCGACGTTTCGACGTTTCGAGAGTCTATGCTCGACCCGCTATTTCGGGTTTGCTGCGGCCTGTGTTTCGCCGGGGTTGTTTTCTTTGCGTGCGGGGCAGATTCACCGAGCGCCGTAGTTCACCATCATCAGGTAGTCCGCAGAGCGCGCTTCGGCGGCATCGTTCGCCCAAGCTTGTTCTGGCCTGTATAGGTAACAGAAAGATCGAGCGTCGTCGGCATCGACGACGATCCAGTCCAGGAGAGTTCTACCAAATGACGCAGCTGCGATTGACAGCAGGGAGAATGTCACGAGATCGGCCTGCTTGACCGCACCGATTGGCTCGGTCTGGCTAGTTAGTACCAGGCAGTATGCGTTCTTCTGGTGCCTAGGTTTTAGTTGGCTCAGTTCCGCCGTGATTGAAAAAGGTGCTGCGTCTGTTTTGACTACCGACTGCACGCAGCCTTGACTATCGGTGGCAATGGCATGGGTGCGACCGGGGTAGTGGTCCGCAAGCTCGAATGCGAGCCCTAAAGCTTCTCGAAAGGACGGTATTGCTTCGGGCAAGAATGGTGCGCCCATCAGAGGACCCCCTTTCAGGGGAGTGGATTTCTCATGAAGGCAAGCTCTCGCTGCGAACGCGCTGGCATTGCCAACCGCGTACAGCAAAATTTAGTGGGCGCATGTGACACTGAGGTTTAGCGTCGCAGGACAGGACCAGGCTCGCCGATGCCGTACACGTCTTTGCCACACAATCCAATGACATACACGTCTATGCAGCTGGCGGTCTGAAAGCCAGGCTCGGCTGGCGTGTGTTTAGACAACGGCGAGAGGTGACAAGCGGCCTCTAGGTTAAGCTTGTTTTTGCGCAAGTCCCATAAGATGCCGGCAACGGTCGCTCATTGGAATTGTGGCCGAAGTTTTGATGGCCTCAGGCGACATTTTTTTTAAGGTTTTGGCGAGAACCGAAACCATCTTGTCTTCGGTGAGCCGTTCCGCAACTTGGTCGAATTCGGTCTCTATAAATGTGAGGCAGGCGACATCTTCGAGCGCCTGGGTTTCTGGATCAGAGCCCAGTTTGCGTCGGAGAAGAAGCTCGTGCACCCGTGCGAGAGCGTCGTCGTTATAGCCAACAGCTTTCATGATTTGCGTTGCCTGTTGAGCCTGATGTTCCTTGTTCTTACGACGCCAGTTTAGGTAACCCGAACGGCCCGCAGGGAACCCAGAGCGCTTTAGCTCCCAGCGCTTTAGGTGGTGAGCTCGGGCTGCGAGTTGTAATTCTTCGCTGGCGTCGGGCGCAATTTCGGTCAACCATTTAGAGCCCTTTCGTCCCTGAGTTAATGCGAGTGGCTCGCCGTTGATCAAGTTCGGATCGTGCTGATTTTCGTTGTCGATTTGAGCGAGTGCGGCACGAAGCCGGTCACTCACGTAGCACATTCAGATGCGCCGACTTCGGCTTCATATGGGCCGGTTTCGTCGTAGTCGACGTAGAACTCGGGGCCATCTTCTGGCTTCGGAATAACGTCGAGGTCTTTCATAGTATTACCTACCGCTCCGGGACCTCCTGAGCGATCCAGCCAGGTGCGAAAGGCTTCGCCCGCGGTTCGCTCGTCGAGGAACCTTCGAAGAACCCGGACGGCCGCTTCGGGTGCGTTTTTGGCGGGCACTCGAAGAGCTTTTTCGCCAAAGTGTATTTTCTCCTGCCCTACGTAGCCGCCGAGCAACATTTGGTAGCCAGGCAGCGCCTTTTTGTTAGCCCGCCGCTGGGCGCCAAAGAAACCGATGTCGGATGTATGGTGCTGTCCACACGAGTTCGTGCAGCCGGAGATATTTATGCGAACGCCGCCAATTTCGGCTAGGCCCTCCGACTCGAGGCGGTCACCTATCGCTTTTGCTAGGCCGCGTGACTGCGTGACCGCCAAGTTGCAGGTATCGGCTCCAGGACACGACACGACGTCGCGTATCAGCTCTGCACCCGGCTGAGCCATGTCCAGTTTGGACAGTCGTTGGTAAAGAGCTGGCAGCTGTTCATCTTTTAGGTTTCGCAAAATAAAGTTTTGACGATTAGTTACGCGCGCTTCGGTCTCAAATTCGCGAACGATCTCAGCGACACCTCTGAACTGTGCAGAGGTGACGTCGCCGAGCCTGCACCAGGCATACGCCGAGACCGTGCCGTTGGCAGCTCCCCGCACAACATTGGCGGCTTCCCAACGGGCGTAGCCGGCAAGCTCGCCGAGTAGCACAGGTACACCTTGGCCAATAGCGGTGGCTTCCACGTTTGCATCGGCGCCCGCCGGGGCGTCGCCCGCTTGGGAGACAGCTTCAGGAATGCCGCCCGGCCACGATGACGAGGCGGGAAGAAACTTGCGAGCTGCCAGAACTCTTTTCTGAACTTCTTCCCAGCCCAGTTCGTCGACAACCCACTTCATCCTGGCTCGTAACTTGTTGTCACGATTGCCGGTCTGTTCGAAGACCCGCAGAATCGCCTCCAGAGTAGGCATCAGTTGGTCGCGCGGAGTGAACTCTTCAAGCGCCAAGGCGGGGTGAGGGTTTGCGCCCAGCCCGCCGGCAACAAATACTCTGAACCCGGCTTCAACCGAACCATCTGGCAACGTACGGTTCACCGAGATTACACCGGCATCGTTAAACATTGCTTGACCGCAGTCTGTTTCGCAGCCAGAGAAATTTATCTTGAACTTTCGAGGTAAACGTTGGCCGATGGGGTTGCGTAGGAAATGTTCGTCGGCGGCTTCGGCCCAGGGCGAAATGTCGAGCACCTCGAAGGGGCAAGCACCGGCCAAGTGGCAGCCCTGCACGTTGCGCACTGTATCGCCGCAAGCCTCGCGGCTCGACAGCCCCACTGCTGCCAGACGCTCCATTACGTCAGGAACTTGACGTAGCTGAATGAAATGCATCTGAATGTTTTGGCGGGTAGTTATGTGGCCCCAGCCGCGAGAAAATTCGTCGGCGATGTCGGCCATTGCTTCAAATTGTTCGGCGGTGACAGCCCCGTACGGTATCCGCACTCGAACCATCTGGTTCTCGCCACCTTGACGCTGCCCGTAGATGCCGTTTGTGAGCCGGAAGACGCGGAATACATCCTCGTCGATGTCGCCAGACAAATAGCCAGCGAGCATCGTCCGGAACTTGGAAATGTCCTTAGCGAGTACGGGGTCGATCGTTTCTTCGTATTCGACTACAGCCATATTGGTAATCCTTCGAGGCTTGATTCTGTTTGTGATAGTTGTCTTAAGGCAGCATCGTCGGCGACGACGCCAATAACGATTACCGCCGGGTTAATGACCGGAGTGGTGCCGAGGTCGGCGAGGCTTAATCGCTGGATAGTTTGGGAGCTGGTAGTGGCCGAAGTGACGACTGCAACAGGTGTGGTTGCCGGCATCTGGGCGGCGAGTAGGCGGTCCCGAATCTTTGCGGCCCGCTTAGCTCCCATCAAAATTACTAACGTGGCCCCAAGCTGAGCGAGGGCATCCCAGTTCAGCGAAGACGCTCCGTTCGGGTCCTGGTGTGCGGTTACTACTGTGAACGCACTGGACAGGCCACGGTGGGTAACTGGTATGCCAGCGGCCGCCGGGGCCGCAATCGCCGAGGTAATTCCTGGTATGACCTCAACATCAATACCTGCGAGGGCGACCGCTGCAACTTCTTCGCCGCCGCGTCCGAAGACAAACGGATCGCCACCTTTTAAGCGGACGACTACCCGATGCAGTGAGCCCTTCTCAACTAAAATCTGGTTAATTTCCTGCTGGCCACTGCTCTTTCCGTTCGGGTTTTTACCGACATCTATCAGCTCAGCCCAGGGTGCTATCATCTCCAGAATCTGGCGGCTCACGAGACGGTCGTGGACTACAACTTCGGCCTCAGCTAGGAGTCGTGCGGCCTTTATGGTCAGCAGTTCGGGGTTGCCCGGCCCTGCTCCCACTAGATAGACGGTCATGTTCGGGCTCCGAATACAAGATGTTTATGACGATCAGTTCCGGGCCTGTGGCTCACACCGCTAAAGCTCCTGCGTCGACGATGCCTGCAAGCGTGGCTCTCGCAGCCAGAACTCTGAAGACTGTAGCTCACGTGATCGCCGTTTGTTCGCTTGCCGAACTTCCTGCCGGTTGATCTACAAGACCGAGATGGCTCCGTAATTTACGGTGTGCTGCATTCCGCTCACCCTCAGCGACAAGCTCAAAAAGGTCGTCGTCGAGAGCTGCCTGCCACCCTTTGAGCTCGCTAGTGCCCAGTTCGGCTTTAGCCTCGGCCCGCACTTCGGCCAGCAAATCGAGTAGGTCGCCGTAGCGCTCGTCAAATTCGTTGGTAAACCGTCTGCGTAGCCACTGGGCCATCGCTGGACTTCTGCCACCGGTAGAAACGGCGAGGGTAAGCCCGCCACTGCGGGTAACAGAGGGTAGGATCCAGGCGCAGTTCTCGACGTCGTCGGCGGAGTTTGCCCATACTCCAGCTGCCTCTGCATCCAGGTAAACCTGACGATTAACCGACGAGTCGTCTGTGCAGGTGATTGCGAGTCGATATGAAGCTACCTCACCGCGACGGTATGGGCGTTCAAAAACTTTGACGGGCATTGCGCGTATTTCGTTGCGGACCACTGGGGCGACGACGGTGACCTGCGCATCGGCTGCGACGAGTCCTGAGATTTTTGCGATAGCGACGTTGCCGCCCCCCACTACGAGGCAGGACCGTTCTTTGACTATTAGGTTTACCGGGTAGGTGAGGTCGATCACAGATGAAGTCCACACTCTGTCTGCGACGCTCCGAGCCACCGGCCGGAGCGGGAATCCGTCGAGATAGCGGGCGTGGTGCAGGGCCAGCAACCGATCGAGTCGTACCCCCGGTCGCGCAGTGGGTTGCGTATCAAGTTTTCGGATTTGCTATACGTTTCTACCGCTTCGTCAGACCAGCCGACGATCGGGTTGATCTTTACCATTTCACGCGAGTCGAGACTGACGACAGAAGCACTTGCTCGGTTCGGTGAGTCGGCCCATCGAACGCCGCTAAACCACGCCGTGTAGCCCTTCTCTCGCAGACCTCGTTCGAGAGGTAAGACCTTGCGGTCCCGACAGCAGCTTTCGACCCCTGAGTTCCAAAGGTCAGCGGCCCCAGCACCAGGGTGTATCACTTTAAGATTGAGTGAATAGGCCGCTTGCGCCTTTTTCATTGTCTCGAGCGTCTCCGGAAAGTGCAGACCCGTGTGGAGAAAGACGACGGGGATATCTGGCATGACTTGGGTCACGGCGTGCACTAACACGGTGTCGGTAAACGAAGTTGCAACACACAGTTGGTCGCCGTAGTGATCTGCGGCCCACTCGATTATGGTTTTTGTGGATGCAGTACGTAGCGCAAGATCAGCGTCTTTGAGCTTGTTTGGCTGCAATAAAACTTGAGTCTCAGGCATTTGCCTACAAATCCGATCGAATTAGTCAGGAATCAACTGTCCGGATGAACACTAGAGCTTTTCTGAGCTAATGCCAACAGTTCTGTGCGTTGAATTGCGCAGCCGATGCGCCGAGATGGTGAGCGGTCAAACCAGACTAATCCCGGCTACGCACCTACCTCGGAGCAGTGATTTCTTAATCCTGGGTCTTGGCAACGTCGAAGGCGGCGTCGGTGAAGTCGACTCTAACGGGCACCCACCCGCGCACTGCGTTCACGACAAAGACACGTTTTGCTGTACGGAGGTGTTCCGGCATAACAGTTCCTTCGGCCACTAGTTGTCGATCTAGCAAAGCCTGTCTAAATGTTCCGGCCAGCAGGCCGGAGGATATGGCTGGTGTTACAAATTTGCCGTCCAGCTCGATCACGAGATTGCCCCTAGTTGACTCAGTTATTTCGCTTCGCTCGTTCCACAAAATAGTGTCGAAGGCAACGACCTGAACTTCAGCTGCGACGTCGCTGCGCTGTTGTCTATGAGTGGCGGCAAGGTAACGGGTACGATCGGTTGTCTTATGGTGTAGAAACTCGTCGGTGGAGCTGACCGGTCGGTCATCGATGCCTACGCGCACAGGCTCGTCGATCACTTCTGCTGGTGGCGTCTGATAAGTATTATTCTGAAGCTCCAGCGGTTGCAGCGGTTTTTGTTGAATCTCGAAAGCGCCGTCGTAATTAACGAGCAAGCGCAGACGTAGATCTGTTCTGGCTCGCAGTGCACTGATTTGGTGAACGATCTTGGAAAAATCGAGGTCGAAGCCGAAATGGTGAGCGGAGGCGATCAGGCGTTGGCGATGGTACGCAAATAGCTCTACCCCTTTTTCGGGTAACCAACGCATGGTCTCCAGGAGGCGGAAATTCGGCTGGCATCTTCGGAGCAGTTGAGCTTTCTGTTGGGCTTCAAACCACTCCTTTGTTGGTTCGGAATCCCACACAATTCCGCAGCCGACGCCGTACTCGGCTGTGCCAGCAGCGAGGTCAATCCAAGCCGTTCGAATTGCGACATTAAATTCGCTCTCTCCGTGGGGACTGATAACGCCAACCGCCCCGGTGTAAATGCCGCGCGGTGCACGCTCAAACTTTGTAATCAGGTGCGAGGTCGAGACCTTGGGCGCCCCAGTAATTGAAGCGGCCGGAAACAAGGCACGGAAGACCTCGAGCAACGACGCATCGCTTTGGGCCTCTATTTGCGACGTCATTTGATGCAGGGTCGGGAAGGTTTCTATAGTGTGCAACTCGGGTACAGTCAGGCTGCCGAATTTAGCTATTCTGCCCAGGTCGTTCCTGGCCATGTCTACGATCATAGTATTTTCAGCAAGGTCCTTCTCGCTGTTGACGAGCTCGTTAGCTAGGGCTGAGTCGATGGCGGGGTCGCAATGTCGGGCGCGGGTACCTTTCATTGGTCTAGTCGTAATTTGGTCTCCGGTTCTATGAAAAAAAAGCTCGGGAGACGCCGAGCAGATAGCTGCATCGCCAAGATCCACAAACATTGAGTGGTTGGCGTTCTGGGCGCGCACTAAACGTCCGAAAAACCCCAAAGGGTCGCCGCTGAATGCCGCTTTGAGGCGCATGGTGTGGTTGACCTGGTACGTGTCACCAACTTCGATCGGTGTCTTTATCTCGTGTACTGACTGAGTGAAACCAGACCGGGTCTGGCTCGCCGCCCAACTCGATAATTTGTAGTCTCCGCCGGAGGGTACTTCGGCGACGGTTGGCTCATTAAAAGCAGCGAATGAGACTAACGGAACAGCATTGTCCCTATGGCTGACAATAGCCGGATCGAACGCAGGACCAGCGTCGTAAGACACGAAGCCAGCCACCCAAAAACCTGCAGCAGCGACCGCTCCGGCCCGATGCAGAGCCGCCTCGACGTCTTCGAGCCGCCAGGCGCTGATGGCCTCGACTGGATCCGTGAAGTGAAGCCAGCGTCGCCGCCCCGAGAGCGGAAACAGACTAATGGCTGAGCGCACCTCCCGAGTCACCTAGAAATCTACCTTCGCCATCTTGAGATTCTGTTGCCCCTTACTTCTGAGGCGCTTCGTCGGGCCAGCGGGTCACTACATCATGTAGGGTCGCCCGCCTGCGCTCTTCTGGCGGCTTACTAGTTGACCCGATATGAATCCAGGCGATCATCTCGTTTTCCGGCTCGTGTCCAAGTATCGACCCGACCCTCGCATCGTAGGCTGGCCATTCGGTCAGCCACTGAGCCGCGTAGCCTAGGGCGTGGGTTGCGTTGAGTAAGTTCTGACATAGGGCACCGCCTGAAAGGTACTGTTCGGACTCAGGTATCTGGTGGTCGGGAAGAATCCTATTACTGACGACTAGCAGTATCGGAGCACGGGCAGGCCTGTGGCGTTCTAGAGCCAGTTCTTCGATGCTGGCAGACGGATGATCGTCGGCAAAGAACCCAGCGCAGTGATCGCCAAGCTGGGCCTGGGCCTCACTCTCCAGCACCTGAATTCGCCACGGGTACAATTTTCCGTGGTCCGGCACACGGATTCCGGCGTCTAGAATCGACTCGAGCTCGGTCGGGCTCGGCCCCGGCTCATGCATCGCTCGAACTACGACCGAGCGCCTGGTTAAAAGCATTTCTAAAGCTTCCATCGGTTCGTTCTTCCTTCCACCCAGCGACGGGTTGGGCGGTTTGTGCGATTTTGAGCTGCGCTGAAGTTGGCGACTCTATCGGGGTTGTAGCAGACCTTTATATTACGAAATCATGAACACTTCCATGCCGCTTGTAGCGCTTGGCAGAGAATGGGCCAAATAGAACCTCGGACTTTGGGGGTTGGGGCGTCTATCCTTATAGGACGGGGGGCTGTTTGAGTTTTAGTAAGTTTGACAGCATCTGGGGCGAAGGCACTGGAGACATTCGAGCGTGAGTAGGCAGGCTTTAGATAACGAGTATTCCAATATTGGCCCCGTCAGCGGGAGCCGTCCCATTGGCGAGCCCTCAGGTCTGGCGCTGGAAAAGTCTCTGTCGCGCCTAGAGCCCCCACGGCACCGGCTTGTGCCGGTTGAACGCTTAGACAACGTGCGCGTGGAGCGCTCCGAGACGGTTACGGTCGAACGCTCTGATCTTGACGGCGGCGGACAGTCCGAGACCGTCCGCATTGAGCGTGTCGAAACAGTCTTTGATAAGCAGTCCGATTCAGTCCGGATCGAACGCTCCGAGACCGTGCGGGTCGAACGTGTCCACAGCGCAGCTTACGGGAATATTCCACCGCTAAGTGAAGGTACCTCACCTGATCATGCGGGGTCGACCGAGCGAGCGCATCGCATTCTTGATGAGTCTGTTGCGGAGACTGAGCCGAGCCACGTCGAGCAGCACACGCCGGGTCGCCGCGAAGATGCTCTAAGCCAAGAGGTCTCGTTGCCCGAACCAGATCGACCTCCTCCGCGTCCTGCCAGACACCGGTCGACAAATGAAGATGTAGTGGGTCGCACGACCGCAATTGGCGCCGCACGACCGGCGGCAGAACAGGGCGCTGTTCGCAGGCCTGGGCCTGAACGACAGCAATCGGGACAGGTCGAGGTGCCAGATCGTGTCTACGATCCACCGACCCACAAAAAAAGAAGTGCCGCGGCTCTTGGTGAAGGTTCAGCACCGCTGGCCCGTACCGCGGTAAACGAACCTGGCTCGGATAGGTCGAGTCGTAGCGATCCGGAACTTAGCGAGTCGAGACTTTGGGACCTCCCCGCTGCTACGCCAAAACGCACAAGCCTTCTGGACGATATTGGTCCACTCAGTTCAGACTCTGGCCCTGCGGACTTGGTTGACACAACGGGTCCCGTGGACTTGGTCGATGGGTTGGTAGGCACCATCAACACGGCGAGTCCGAGCGACCTGAATGGTGCGTCGTTAAGACCCCAGCATTCGTCGAGATTCGAAGCCATCAGAGGCCCCCAGGGCTCGGGACAGCTGAACCAGGCCGTTGAGTCGCCAAAGTTTGATGGCGAGGCTCACCCGCTGGCGAATGCGTCACCACTGTCGAGCACCCGGCCGCATCGCCCGTCGACGGGACCGCTCCCGACTATGGATTCGAATCGATCTCAGCGGCGAGGCCCGACACGACACAACCAGGCCCAAACTTTGCCATTACCCAAACGCGGTCTAGGAGGAGGGGCAGTGTTGCATCGTGGTCAGCGCCGAAATCTACCACCGCCGGTCAGTAATGCACCTGCAGTGAAAGCGCCTGAGAACCAGGGCGGTGTCGAGCTGACCCCAAGCGACTGGATGGGCGGCCCAGCAGCTGGTACGCAAGCGCAAGTAGAAGCTGCGATGCCCGACCGCAAGGCTGCTACCGCCAGTGCCTCGCCCTATGGGCAGTTCTCTGACATCGGTGAGCCGACTTCCGAACCAATAGGCGAATACCAGAACCTCTTCAACGAGCGTCTAGAAGACCCCCTAGGCTTCTTCGAACCTAGCGCCGAGTTCGGTACGGTCTCGGCCCAGTCGTCGCCTCGGACGAAACCGACCCAAAGTTTGCGGGCCGCGCAGCCTCGCAATTTTGGGTCGGAGCCCAGGTACTTCGACGAAACCGGATTGGCCGACGACCACGACGATCACAACGGCCACGACGGCCACGACGACCCCGTCGATTTCGACGATTCAGCAGTCTACGATCAACCCAAGCAAACTTCGGTTCGAGCTGCGACCAGAGCCTCCCGACACGATCTACGTCTAGAGCGGAGTCGATCGAGTCAAAGACAAAAGGCTCGTCCAGAACGTTTCCGATCCGCTGGTAGGCAAAATCTGCAGTCTCGCCATGACCGTCATTCAAGTCGGGCGCCTCGTCGTCCTGCACGCGTTCGCTACGACGACAATCTCGAAGAATACCGAGACGATGCCCCTCACAACGATGCTGAGCGATACGGGGTCGGACGGCGCTCGGCGTCCAATTTGAGCCAGCGAGGCAGAGGAATGATTGGCTCTAGAATCGCCACCGTGTTGGTGGCTGTCGTGGTCGTTGTAGTGGTCGGCCTCTCGGCACGATTTGCGTTCTCGAGTCCAGCTGCCCCAGAGGGCGAAGTCGTAGAAAGCCAAGACGTCTATTGGTGGGTCAATTCGACAGCTACATCCCGGTCGTCCATCGCCGAAACATGTGCTCTCAGTCTGGAAGGTCGCGGCGTCGCAACCAAGTCTGTTTCCTACGCCGAAATCGAGCGCATCGAACGCAACGACATCCCTTGCGAAGATATTCTGGATCCGCAGAACTAACCGCTAACCGGCACAGCTTTCACAGCATTTTTCCTTTGGGTTCGAGGCGGAAACTTAGGTTAGACGTAGTGCCCGATGGAAGATTCGGGAGGGTGGCGCTGCTTTCTCGAGTTTCCAGGTGGTGATTTCAACCGACATTCTGGATAGACTTTTGTCGGAAAGTTGGGTGGCTCTATTTGGCTAGGCCAGATTCGTTTGTCGAGTGATCTTCGCCGCAATTGGCCACAAACTTATGTCGATGGGTATGGTAGATCCGGTCAATCGGTGGAGGTAGGCGATGGTGACAGCCGAAAAGGTTAATCCGTTGAATAAATTGCTCGAACGGCTTCAATTGCCCGATGAGAGGGCACCGCTAAGCCTTGAAGTGATCTCTATGGGCGTCGCCGGTGTTTTGATACCGCTCGGCCTGGCACGCCTTTTCTCAAGTTTGCCGCTCGGACTCTTGGCACCTGTTGAAACATCTGGAGCGCTGCCATTATTCTTTGCGGCTCTGTTTTTATTTGCTTTCGCAGCGGCGGTTTTTCTTGTGCCGCAGATTGCGGGTCTGCGGCCCGCCGGATACGCCATTGTTCTGAGCGCTGCGGCTATTCTCGCCGAAGCCGCTAGCCGGCTAGGTAACGATCCAAAAGGCATGCTCGGAGTTGTGCTGTTCATCCTGCTATGCACGGGCCTGTTAGTTTTGCCGAAAACCCGGCACATAGTATTTTTGGGCGCTGTGCTATTTTCGGTTTGGCGCTTCTTTGTGTTGCTCACCGGTACCTTCGAAGTTCCTACTCGGTTCTCGACGGCGATGGATCCCAGCAGGCTGAGCGACCTTACCAACTTGAGCGCGGGGGTCTCGTTACTTCTCGCAGCTGGTTGCCTTGCCGCCGTCTGGTACTTGGACCGCAACCACGCATTCGGACTGTCGCTGCCATTTGCTGCGGTCGGAATTGTCATAGCTGCATCCGCAGTGCTGACGCGTCCAAATTTGTTTGTAGTCTTCTTGGCGCTCAATGTCGCAGTTGCGGCGATATGGGTTGGTTATGAAGGTGAGCGGCGCGGAGTTGCTTGGGCGGGAGCGGCGGGAGTAGTACTTGCTTTGAGCCGTCTCTACGACGGCGTCAACAACCGTTTTGGCGGTCTAGTGGTGCTCCTTGTGGGGCTCGGTGTTCTCGCTTTCGCCGCTCGAAATGAGCTACCAGTCCTCGTGAAGTCTCTCGGGACGCTGACATCGAATAGTGCTGTCCTGCCCGCATCCGCATACCCAGAACAGGGACAACTCCAACGAAGGCAAGGCTTCTCGCAGCCCGATAGTGAGGGGCCGGTGTCCGGTGCTGGACCAGGTGCGAATTCGAGCTTCTCACGGGCTGGGAACCAACCAGAGGTTCTAAGCTTCCCGAACGGCGGCGAACAATCGTCACCCGCAAACTCGCCGGACTCAAACAATACGGGAAACCCCCACTACGACTCTGAAGCGTTCCAACCGAGCGATGTTCAGCCGGGCAGCAACCAGCGAGCCGAAGACTTCCAAAGTACGGATTTCGAAACTGGCGCAGATGATCTTGGGTTGAACGATTACCGGTCACCGGATGCCGAACAGCTCTCGAACGGTCAGAGTTCTTCCGAATATGAGCGGTCAGATGGCTCCGGCGAGCCCGCAACTACAGAATTTCAACTTTCAGATTACCAGGCGGAGTCGTTCTCTAGATCCGCTGGCGGCAGTGCGTCTGCGGTGCGTCTCGAAGACGGCACAGTCCCGTTCGAGCCGCAGCTGGATCAGGCAGTGACAGGTCAGGCAGTGACAGATCAAACAGCGGCAGACCGACCGCTGGCCGAGCCCAACTGGTAC
Source organism: Endocladia muricata (assembly GCA_032356245.1). Lineage (NCBI taxonomy): Eukaryota > Rhodophyta > Florideophyceae > Gigartinales > Endocladiaceae > Endocladia > Endocladia muricata. The sequence goes on along the minus strand of JAUKWC010000005.1, from coordinate 2,474 downwards.
GCAGACCCGACCGAGCGTTACGATCACCGCTGGCATGACGGCGTAAACTGGACCGAGCATGTGGCGACAGCCGGCAACAGCGCCGTGGACCCAATCAGCTAGCCGCTACGTTACTTCTCTAGGTCGATGTCGGGTTCGATACATGAGTCAATGGAGCCGCCGCCCCCGATCTCCTGTTCGCCGGTCTGGTCGGCCACATGGCCGCCACCTTCGTCGGTAGTGCTGAAGTAACGAACGATCGAGTTTGTCAACTTCTCTGCTTGGCCTTCGACAAATTGCTTGTCCAAAAGGAGTTTCTCTTCGGCGGGGTTGGTTAGGTACAGGAACTCGGCGAGTACGGAGGGCACTTTCTTGGTATGGCGAATTACCCCCAGGAAGTCTTCTCCATCGCTGGAGGTCCAGGACCGCACACCGGCGTTCCCACTTCCCGCCCAGCTGAAGGGTGCAACTGGTTCAAGATCGAACGGCTGTGGTGGCGGAAGTAATTCTGGAATAGGTAGCAACTCAACGATCTGTCCTACTGCTTGGTCCGAAGTAGTACCTGCTTCAATAGCCCGGCTCTCGACTGCCATATTTGCGGCCTGGCGGCGGGCGTTTTCCTCTAGAACTTCGAGCTGCGCTTGCGCGGCTGCCTCGTTCGCCATTACCGCTGCTTCATGATCAAGTCGTAACTTTTCGTACTCTTGCCATTGAGACTTTTGGGCTGCGCCTGCAGCTTCTAGGAAAGGCGTCAGCTCATCGTAAAATAGTCCGCCGAAGCGGGTTGCTTCCGGGCTGCCTGATTTGGTGAAGACTATAGTTCCCGGCTTGTCACCGCCGGGAGGAGCACCACCATTGTGGTGGATTGAAATGAACAGCGCTGGTCTTACCTTGTTTGCTATTTCGGCTCGACTTTTCAGGGTTAGCGAGTAGTCGGCCTCACGGGTGAGGGCGACGGTCGCACCTGCTTGTTCGAGAAGCATCTTCGAGTGTAGGGCAACCGCTAGGTTAAGCTCTTTTTCGACAGTGCCAGCAGACCCTGTCGAGCCAAACTCGTGTCCACCATGACCGGGATCGAGGACTACGTGCGCTCGGCCAATCGGCTCGCCGCCCTTAAAATTCGCTTTTTTGAAGCAGGGTGTTCGAATCTGGTAGCCGGCCGCTGAGTCACCAATGACGGGAAGTACAACGCCTGTACTTGTTCTAATGGCTGAGGGTAGCGGCGACTGCGGTAGCGGTCCAAATGGGCTAGCGGCACTGCCCAAAGGTATGTCCTCGAGCGTCGTTGAGGTCGTTGTCTGGTTTCGACGTTCGGCAAAAGCTAGCGATTCGGGGTTGGTCTGTTCTGTATTGGACAGTTCCGAAGTGCAAGCGGTTCCAAGAAGAGCGCAAATTAAAACGGCAAGAAGCGGCCGTTTGAGGCACGACTTACTACTACTAAAGAGCTGTCCCATAACCTGTTTCGTCGGCTAGCTCAGCTCACTTATCAAGGCGTTTGCCGAGCATTGCTACAAAATATCGGCGCATGGCATGAGCTGCTCGAAAGGCAGCTTACTTGGTGTCTGTCAAGGGCGGCACTGTGTCCTCGCTTACCTTCTGGTTTCGATGAGAGTAACGATGTCGGCAACGATGTTGTCGAGGCTGACTCTCGAAGTTTCGCCGCCGACGCGTTCAGTCAACTCGACCTCATGTTCAGCGAGAGCCCGTGGGCCGATTGTGATTCGGTACGGGATTCCAATCAGCTCGGCATCTGCGAATTTTACACCTGCACGGGCGTCTCTGTCATCGAGCAAGACGTCGATCGACGCCGCTTGCAGCAGTTCGTAGAGCCCCTCGGCCGTGCTGGTTGAAAGCTCGTCATTCTTAACCGTCGTAATCACAACTTCGAACGGGGCGACCGAGACAGGCCAAACGAGACCGTGGTCGTCGTGGTGCGTCTCTGCGATCGTCGCCATATTTCGGCCAATCCCAATACCGTAACTGCCCATATGGATCGGGACCTTCTTACCGTCGCTCGTGGCAACAGCTAAGTTAAACGGTTCTGCGTATGTTGTGCCAAGCTTGAAGATGTGTCCCGCCTCTACGCAGCGAATTAGGCTGAGCGTGCCGTCGCAGTTGGGGCATATCTCACCCTCACTTACTTGTCGAAGGTCAGCCCAACTCTCCACTGCGACATCGCGCTCGAGAGACACTCCTCGATAGTGGTAGTCGTCTTTGTTGGCGCCGGTGATCATATTGGTACGACTCGCTAGAGCCTCGTCGGCAATGATTCGGACACCTTTTACGGCGACTGCGCCCAAACTTCCTGGACTAGCGCCGAGCAATGGCTTAGTTTCTTCCGGCGCAGCTGGCCGGACGCCAATCGCCCCCGTTGCATCGAGTAGTTTCTGCTGGTTCAGCTGATGGTCGCCGCGTAAGAGGACTAGACATGGTTGGTCGTCAATAAGCATCACCAACGTCTTGATTTGGCGTGTCGCTTCGGCTTTCGAATCAAA
>JAUKWC010000003.1:41999-132676 GCA_032356245.1 Endocladia muricata | reverse complement strand
AGTTTAGTGTAAGGATAATTCAAATAAGTTGTAGTTATTATTAGCGGGCAAGGAGGGATTCGAACCCCCGACACCGTAGTTCGTAGCCACGTGCTCTAATCCACTGAGCTACAAGCCCTCGTTAAAAGCTAGTATAGCATCTTTAGTGCCTGTAAGTTGATTTTTTCTATTGTTATTTTTTTGTTTTCTTATTTCATTAATCAGTAAATACCGACGTCTTTTTGTTGCATACATTTTGTTATATCAAGCTTAATTTCTTTGTAGGAGATAATTGTTACTAATGAGTAAAAAAATACTATATCAAGATAATGCTCGTAAAGCTCTAGAAAGAGGCATAGATATTCTTTCAGAAGCTGTTTCTGTTACATTGGGTCCTAAAGGTCGAAATGTTGTTCTGGAAAGAAAGTTTGGTTCTCCCCAAATTGTTAATGATGGTGTTACCATAGCGAAAGAAATAGAGCTTGAAGATTTTATAGAAAATACTGGCGTTGCTTTAATTAGGCAAGCTGCTTCCAAAACCAATGATGTGGCTGGTGATGGGACTACAACAGCTACCGTTTTGGCTCATGCTATTGTGAAGCAAGGACTTAAAAATGTTGCTGCTGGTGCAAATCCAATGATCTTAAAAAAAGGAATAGAGAAAGCCGTTAAATTTATTGTTACGAAAATAGCTGAATATTCTCGTCCTGTTAGTGATATTTCTAATATTACTCAAGTCGCTTCGATTTCAGCTGGTAATGATTTAGATATTGGATTAATGATTGCAAATGCTATACAAAAAGTTGGAAAGGAAGGAGTAATTTCCTTAGAAGAAGGTCAGTCTACTTCTACCTTGCTTGAAGTAAAAGAGGGTATGAAGTTTGAGAAAGGTTTCATTTCGCCTTACTTAGTTACAGATTCTTCAAGAATGGAAATTATTTATGAGAATGCGTACGTATTATTAACAGATAAAAAAATCACACTAATCCAGCAAGAATTAATTCCTATATTAGAACAAGTATCAAAAGTAGGTAAGCCATTATTAATAATTGCTGAAGATATTGAGAAAGAAGCTTTGGCAACAATTGTTGTAAATAAACTGCGTGGGATTTTAAATGTAGCTGCGGTTAGAGCACCTGGCTTTGGTGATAGAAGAAAAGCTTTGTTGGAAGATTTAGCTGTTCTTACTAATGGTAAACTTATTACTGATGATTTGGGTCTAAGTCTAGGAAATGTATCTTTAGAGCAACTAGGTGTAGCTAAAAGAATTCATGTAACTAAAGATTTTACTACCATTATTTCAGATAGTAATGATTTACAAATTAAAAATAGATGTAATCAAATTAGACGGCAACTTGAAATAAGTAGCAACAACTATGAAAAAGAAAAGTTGCAAGAGCGTTTAGCTAAATTATCAGGTGGAGTTGCTGTTATTAAAGTTGGTGCTGCTACTGAAACAGAAATGAAGGATAAAAAACTGCGTCTAGAAGATGCTATTAATGCTACTAAGGCTGCTACTGAAGAAGGAATAGTTCCGGGTGGAGGATCAACTTTTGTTCATTTATCAGAAGATTTAAGAGAATGGTCTAAACATAATTTAGTTGGTGAAGAACTAGTTGGCTCTGTAATTGTTCAAAAAGCTTTGTTGGCCCCTTTAACTAGAATTGTTGAAAATGCAGGTGAAAATGGTGCAGTTGTAGTAGAAAAAGTAAAACAAGGTATCTTTTCTATAGGTTATGATGCTAATTTAGATGCTTTAACAGATATGTATAAAGCAGGTATAATTGATCCTGCAAAAGTAACAAGATCAGCACTACAAAATGCTGCCTCTATTGCTTCTATGGTTCTAACAACAGAGTGTATAGTTGTAGAAAGTGAGAAGGTCAAATCATAGTTTTATGCAATGGGACTTTTTTGTCTTCAATGTTATTTTAGAGATAAAAATATTTCAATAAGTAATAGAAATTCTTTCTTTTTCCTATTTGATAAATAATATAAATACTTTCCATTGCTATTTTTTTTATTCTTGAATAGTTATAGTCACAGTAATTTTCATGTTTATAGTCATATTTCCTTTTAGTATAAATATACTTAAATTTAAGAAAATACTGATCTACAATTACTGAATTATGTTTTCTACAAAAGTCTTGTAAAATATATGTTGCTATTTTTTGTATATGTTCTTGTAATAATAAAGTATACAATTTCTTAATGAGAGTAATGATTTGTTTGGATTTTATTAGATCATAGATATCTAAGTTAGTTATATTTTCTTCATGTCTCATATTATCATTTATGGGCTTGCAATAGTAGTAGGAAAAAATATCAGTTTGAATCTGGTTTTGGCCATATGCATCTAGTGTTTCAAGACTAATAAAAATGTAATTAATTTTTGTTGTTATTTGAATGTTCTTGAGCATTTTTTGCTATTCTATTTTATGACTTTTTAGTGTGAATTTGGGATAATTAATTGAAAAATTGATCATCCCAATAGATTTTAATTACTGCCTGCAAAAACAAATTCAGGAAATTTTTCTTGAGCTTGTAATAAAGACTTACTCTTTCCTGTTTCTTGCCAAAAGTTAATAATTTCAGTAGCTTGATTTAGAAGTTCTATTTTCTCATGTTCTAATATCCAAGGTTTAGACTCTAACTCCCCTTTTAGCTGTTCCCAAGCGTCATTACGAGGCCAAAAAAAATAGGACGTCAAGGGACTGAAATTTTTACCAATAATATGGTCAATTGCTATAGCTACATTATTTTCAAGCCATAAAATTTTGAAAGTAAATTTTGACAAACTATTCCTCCTCATGTTGTTATATCCTTAATTTTAGCTTAAGTTTCTATAGCTTTATCTACAATATTAGCAACTGTTCTGGTTAATTGAGCACCTTCTTTTATTCTTTTATGTATTTGTACAATATTGATTCTTGTTTGATTGGTCAACGGATTATAAAATCCAACTTCTTCAATTGCTCTACCATCTCGTTTTTTTCTACTATCAATTACTATAATTCTATAGCTAGGTTGCTTTTTTCTACCACATCTTTTTAGTCGTATTTTGAGCATATTTATTTATTTTTTATACAGTCATGTCATTAATTCAATATTAATATTGTTAAAAATTACAGTTAAGCACTGTAAAAATATTATACCTAGCATAGGAGACATATCCATGCCAAATATCATTGGTATAGTTCCCCTAAATAGTCTTAAATATGGATCTGTTAGTCGGTTTAAAGAGCTGAATGGTTCATTATACCAATTCACTGTTGGAAACCAAGCTAAAGATAATTTTAAAAGAATTAAAATTAAATAAATTTCAGAGAAATTGGCAATAGACGTAAATATCAAGTTGAATGAACTGTTATTAATACTCATTATGAATCTGATATCTTGTAGTTATAAATGTATTTGTAATATAATTTGGTTTAGGAGTTATAAATTTTAGTTGTATAAATATTTAAACTGGGATACTTCTGTCCTATTTGTTCTAATACACTGTTGTTGCACGCTACAGAGACTAGACGAATTTGATCAGTCTTAATATTTTTTTGAAAAGATAAATAGTCTAATAGGCTTAGTATTGAATAGTTATCTAAGAACTTTTTGATTATTATAATTCTTTGTCTTTTCATTATAGTGCTAATGTTATTATATAAACAATCATGATTGATTGGTTTATTAAAACTATTGTTAAAACATATATGTTGAATTTTGATATGTGGTATTATTAGCCTAATATTTGAAATCAAATTCCCGCAGTTAATTAAGTCAGCTAAAATGACACAAGATTCTTTATTGTCGAATTTATTTATTTCTTTTGTTAAGTCTAAGCAACGTATATAAATTGTTTGTATTTTAAGCCATTTTCTTGTTGCTTCATAAATTAATAAAAGATTTAGTTTATTATATTGATATAGATATAATACATTATTATCTAATGATGTATGTATAATTTGATTGGATAGTATTTTTGTTAGTGGATGTGAAATAAGATAGATATTAAGTTGCATGAGTTTGAATGTAGTTACTTTTAAATATATTTCAATAATATCATTTTTTATTATAATTAATTTACTGATTCTTAGTTTGCAAACAATAATCTACTTTTTTATTAAGTTTATGATATCGCGCAATAAATGGGGATGGGGTTTTTCAGAGGAAGCAGAGAGCTGGAATGGAAGATTAGCTATGTTAGCTTTTGTTAGTGTTTTTGCTTTCGAGTTATTATTTTCTGTTCCAATCTTGTCTATTCTTGGTTTTATATAATTTTTTTATATGTTTAAAGTAAGTTAGAAAAGAGAATAATATACTTTACTATTAAAGTATATTATTCTCTTTTTTTATGTTTTTATTATTTAATCTAGTGGTCTCATAGAAAGTACAGCCTCATTTTCTCGGTTAATGCCCTTTTCGAATCCAGCAGCAGCAGCTCTTGCTCTACCAGCATGCCATAGATGCCCTATAAATAAGAAAAAGCCAAGAAAAAAGTGTGATGTAGTTAACCAGCTTCTTGGTGATACATAGTTTACAGAGTTAATTTCTGTTGCTACACCACCAACTGAATTCAGTGAGCCAAGTGGTGCATGCGTCATATATTCTGCCGCACGTCTTTCTTGCCATGGTTGGATATCATTTTTAACTTTATTTAAATCTAACCCATTAGGTCCTCTTAATGGTTCAACCCATGGTGCTCTTAAATCCCAAAAACGCATAGTTTCTCCACCAAAAATTATTTCTCCACTAGGTGATCTCATAAGATATTTACCTAAACCTGTTGGTCCCTGAGCAGAAGCAACATTTGCGCCAAGTCTTTGGTCTCTTACAAGAAAAGTGAAAGCTTGAGCTTGAGATGCTTCTGGTCCCGTTGGTCCATAAAATTCACTGGGATAAGCTGTATTATTATACCAAACGAAATTAGATGCAGTTAGTCCCATGAGAGATAAAGCACCTAAGCTATATGAAAGATACGCCTCTCCAGACCATACAAAAGCCCTTCTAGCCCATGCAAAAGGTTTAGTTAGTATATGCCAAATTCCTCCACCAATACAGATAACACCAACCCAAACATGTCCACCTATTAAGTCTTCCATGTTGTTAACGCTTACGACCCAACCATCGCCTCCAAAAGGAGATTTAAGTACATATCCAAAAACGACAGCAGGGTTTAAAGTTGGATTATTAATTAGTCGAACATCACCACCTCCTGGAGCCCAAGTATCATACACTCCTCCGAAAAAGAGAGCCTTAACGACAAGTAAAAATGACCCTATTCCTAGTAAAACTAAATGAATTCCTAATATAGTTGTCATTTTGTTTTTATCTCGCCAGTCATAACCAAAGAATGGAAAAGATTCTTCAAGAGTATCAGGGCCTATTAGTGAGTGATAAAGTCCTCCAAATCCTAGTACCGCTGATGATATTAGGTGTACAACACCTACTACAAAGTACGGATAAATATTGATAATATCTCCACCTGGACCAACACCCCATCCTAGTGTTGCTAGGTGAGGAATTAAAATAAATCCTTGTTCGTATAATGGTTTTTCCGGTACGAAGTGAGCGACCTCAAAAAGAGTCATAGCACCAGTCCAGAAAACCATAACACCTGCATGTGCTACATGTGCGCCAAGTAATTTGCCTGAAACATTTATTAATCGTGCATTGCCTGACCACCAAGCAAATCCTGTAGATTCAATATCTCTACCACCTATACCAATATTATTATTAAAGCGCGTTTCCACGTGGTAAGACCTCCTCAGGAAATATAAAATTCTCGTGTGGCTGATCTTGTGCAGCCATCCATGCACGAATACCTTCGTTTAATAGAATATTTTTAGTATAAAACGTTTCAAATTCAGGATCTTCAGCAGCTCTTAGCTCCTGAGATACAAAATCATAAGCTCTTAAATTTAATGCAAGACCTACTATACCAAAAGCACTTGTCCATAATCCCGTAACTGGCACAAAGAGCATAAAGAAGTGAAGCCAACGTTTATTTGAGAATGCGACACCAAAAATTTGTGACCAGAAACGATTAGCTGTAACCATTGAATAAGTTTCTTCGGACTGGGTTGGTGTAAATGCTCTAAATGTATCAGCAGCATCTCCATCTTCAAACAATGTGTTTTGTACTGTAGCACCGTGAATTGCGCATAGTAAAGCACCCCCTAAGATTCCTGCTACACCCATCATATGAAATGGATTTAGTGTCCAGTTATGAAATCCTTGTAAAAAGAGAAGAAATCTAAAAATAGCAGCTACACCAAAACTAGGAGCAAAAAACCAACTAGCTTGTCCTAGTGGGTACATTAAAAATACAGAGACAAATACAGCAATAGGTCCTGAAAAAGCAATTGCATTGTATGGTCGAATACCAACTAGCCTAGCGATTTCAAATTGTCTTAAGCAAAAACCAATTAGTCCAAAAGAACCATGTAGGGCAATAAAAGCCCATAGTCCTCCTATTTGACACCAACGTGTGAAATCACCTTGTGCTTCAGGACCCCATAGAAGTAGTAGTGAGTGGCCCATACTATTAGCAGGAGTAGATACTGCTGCTGTCAAAAAGTTGCATCCCTCTAAGTATGAACTTGCTAATCCGTGGGTATACCAAGATGTAACAAATGTAGTTCCTGTTAGCCATCCTCCTAGTGAAAGATAAGCACAAGGAAATAAAAGAAGTCCAGACCATCCTACAAAAACAAATCGGTCTCTTTTTACCCAATCATCAATTAGATCAAATCTACCTCGATCTTTTCCTTGTCCAATTGCTATGGTCATTAAAAATATCTCCGGAGCAAATTAATTAAGTAAATAAATCGTAGAGCATAAGAGATATCTTATTGCTTAATTGTATCTTAAATATTCAAAAGAATACAATAAACGACTTCACTTTTCTTTACGGTTATATATAATCATTATAAATGAAATTTGATCTAAAGATGTTAATTCAAATAACTCTTTATATGAAAAGTTCTCTAAGTTTATTTTTCGTATAATATTTTGTTATTCAACTTAAACTTTAAAAAAAAAATTTAAAAGTAAGCTTCGTAATTTGTTATTATATTACACTATTTATTATTTTAGATACTAAATGTTTTCTTCTGTTATTCTTTGAAAGAGGTATCCTGTTCCTCTTGCAGTTATTATTAAATCTGGACTTCCTGGATCATCTTCTAGTTTTGCTCTCAGCCTAGAAATATGTACATCTACAACTCTTGTATCAACATGTCGTTCTGGAGTATAACCCCAAACCTCTTGTAAAATTGAAGCCCTTGAAAATGCTTCTCCGGCTCTGCTAATTAGTAACTCTAGTAAGCTAAACTCCATGCCAGTAAGTCTAACTCTTTCGTTGTTTTTATAAACTTGTTTTTTATTTGTATCCACTTTTAGAAAACCAATATGGATTATTCCTGAGCTAGGTATACCGGGACAAATGGGTACTTTGTCGACTCTTCTAAGTACAGACCTAATTCTTGCTTCTAACTCTTTTGGAGAAAACGGCTTAATTACATAATCATCAGCTCCAAGCTCTAGCCCAGTAATTCTATCTGAAACATCTCCTAAAGCTGTTAGCATAATAATAGGTACATCGGATTCTTTTCTTAATTCCTGACATACGCCATAGCCATCTAGTTTTGGCATCATTACATCTAAAACAACTAAGTTTGGGTATTCTCTTCTAAAAATACTTAAAGCTTCTTCTCCATCAGAGGCACTTATTACATCATAACCTATCATGGATAGCCTAGTTTCTAATATTCTCCTAATACTAGTTTCGTCGTCAACTATTAGTATTTTTTCTTTGTGTTGATTATCCAACCGCTTAATCTCCTAATTTATATAATGGAAGAAATTTTCTAAGTAAGTATTTTTATTACATTGTATTTCATTTAGTAATTATTGTTAAGATGTCTTATTGCTGAATTTTCTTTATTGTGTTTACGCCATATTCAATTGCATTTTTATAATACTGTTGTTGTTAGAATAAAACTTTGTTATTAAAAGTGAGTTTTATATTCAATAAGGGGTTGACAAAATGATTGTAGAAGCATTAATCTAATTTCATGATTAGAGAAGTTAAATAATTTGAGAGCAAAGAAATATATATATTAGTTTTTTTGTGATTTAATTAAAAAGATATTCTGGATACTACGGAGAGTTTGATCCTGGCTCAGGATGAACGCTGGCGGTATGCCTAACACATGCAAGTTGAACGAAAGCTTATGCTTTAGTAGCGGACGGGTGAGTAATACGTGAGAATCTACCTTCAGAAGGGGAATAACAGTTGGAAACGATTGCTAATGCCCCATATGCTTTCGAGTGAAAGGAGAAATCCGTCTGAAGATGAGCTCACGCCTGATTAGCTAGTTGGTAGATTAAAAGCCTACCAAGGCAACGATCAGTAGCTGGTTTGAGAGGATGATCAGCCACACTGGAACTGAGACACGGTCCAGACTTCTACGGAAGGCAGCAGTGGGGAATTTTCCGCAATGGGCGAAAGCCTGACGGAGCAATACCGCGTGAGGGAAGAATGCCTGTGGGTTGTAAACCTCTTTTATCAGGGAAGAAAAAATGACGGTACCTGAAGAATAAGCATCGGCTAACTCCGTGCCAGCAGCCGCGGTAATACGGGGGATGCAAGCGTTATCCGGAATCACTGGGCGTAAAGCGTCTGTAGGTGGTTTAGTAAGTCTGTTGTTAAATATTAGGGCTCAACCCTGAACGAGCAGTGGAAACTACTAAACTTGAGTATGGCATGGGTAGAGGGAATTCCCAGTGTAGCGGTGAAATGCGTAGATATTGGGAAGAACACCAGTAGCGAAAGCGCTCTACTAGACCATTACTGACACTCAGAGACGAAAGCTAAGGTAGCGAATGGGATTAGATACCCCAGTAGTCTTAGCCGTAAACGATGGATACTAGATGTTGCGCGTATCGATCCGTGCAGTATCGTAGCTAACGCGTTAAGTATCCCGCCTGGGAAGTACGCTCGCAAGAGTGAAACTCAAAGGAATTGACGGGGGCCCGCACAAGCGGTGGAGCATGTGGTTTAATTCGATGCAACGCGAAGAACCTTACCAGAGCTTGACATATCGCAAATCTTTGTTAATGCAAAGAGTGCCTTAGGGAATGCGAATACAGGTGGTGCATGGCTGTCGTCAGCTCGTGTCGTGAGATGTTGGGTTAAGTCCCGCAACGAGCGCAACCCTTGTTTTTAGTTGCCATCATTAGGTTGGGCACTCTAAAGAAACTGCCGGTGATAAACCGGAGGAAGGTAAGGATGACGTCAAGTCAGCATGCCCCTTATGTTCTGGGCTACACACGTGCTACAATGGTTGTGACAAAGAGAAGCAACTCTGCGAAGACAAGCTAATCCCATAAACGCAATCTCAGTTCGGATTGCAGGCTGAAACTCGCCTGCATGAAGGTGGAATCGCTAGTAATCGCCGGTCAGCTATACGGCGGTGAATCCGTTCCCGGGCCTTGTACACACCGCCCGTCACACCATGGAAGCTGGCTATACCCGAAGTCGTTATCCTAACCGAAAGGAGGGAGGCGCCGAAGGTAGAGCTAGTGACTGGGGTGAAGTCGTAACAAGGTAGCCGTACTGGAAGGTGCGGCTGGATCACCTCCTTATTAGGGAATTCATAAGTCTTAATTATCCCAGATCGAATATAAAATTATAACAGGGCTATTAGCTCAGTTGGTTAGAGCGTACCCCTGATAAGGGTAAAGTCCCTGGTTCAAATCCAGGATAGCCCAACTGAAACAAAAGGGGATATAGCTCAGTTGGTAGAGCGCTGCTTTTGCAAGGCAGATGTCAGCGGTTCGAGTCCGCTTATCTCCAGAAAAAGTTATTGTATCTTTTAAGCACTATACTAGTTAATTTAAAATAAAGTTAAATAAAGCAATTAAGGGCTTACGGCGGATACCTAGGCATTTAGAAGCGATGAAGGGCGTGACTACCAACGAAATGCTTCGGGAAGCTGGAAGTAAGCTATAATCCGAAGGTTCCCGAATGAGGAAACTCTATATACTACTCACTGAACTAATAAGTGGGAAAGAGCTAACCTGGCGAACTGAAACATCTTATTAACCAGAGGAAAAGAAAGCAAAAGCGATTCCCTTAGTAGCGGCGAGCGAAACGGGAACAGTCTAAACCACTTTAATAAGTTTTAGTGGGGTTGAGGGACGGAATCTAAAGTTAAGCTAAGTTAGGCGAAGCAAGTGGAATATTGCATCAAAGAAGGTGATAATCCTGTAGCCGAAAACAAATCTTAACAAATCTGTATCCCAAGTAGCATGGGGCACGTGAAATCCCGTGTGAATCCACGAGGACCACCTCGTAAGACTAAATATTCCTAAATGACCGATAGTGAAACAGTACCGTGAGGGAAAGGTGAAAAGAACCCCGGGAGGGGAGTGAAATAGAACATGAAACCGTAAGCCTACAAGCAGTAAAAGAACGACTTAACGTTTGATTGCGTGCATGTTGAAGAATGAGCCGGCGACTTATAAGTAGTGGCAGGTTAAGATAGAAAATATTAAAGCCATAGTGAAAGCGAGCTTGAATAAAGCGTTAGTCACTGTTTATAGACCCGAACCCGGATGATCTAGCCATGGCCAGGGTGAAGCTTAGGTAACACTAAGTGGAGGTCCGAACCGACTGATGTTGAAAAATCAGCGGACGAGCTGTGGTTAGGGGTGAAATGCCAATCGAATCCGGAGCTAGCTGGTTCTCCCCGAAATGCGTTTTGGCGCAGCGGCTGATGCTTAATCTTAGGGGTAAAGCACTGTTTCGGTACGGGCTATGAGAGTGGTACCAAATCGAGGCAAACTCAGAATACTAAGTGTGTAGTCAGCCAGTGAGACAGTGGGGGATAAGCTTCATTGTCAAAAGGGAAACAGCCCAGACCACCAGCTAAGGCCCCTAAATACTTGCTAAGTGATAAAGGAGGTGGGAACACATAGACAACCAGGAGGTTTGCTTAGAAGCAGCAATCCTTTAAAGAGTGCGTAATAGCTCACTGGTCCAGTGATCCTGCGCCGAAAATGAATGGGACTAAGCAATTTGCCGACGCTGTGGGATGTTTTACATCGGTAGGGGAGCGTTCTGTGATAGATAGAAGCATTAGCGTAAGCGGATGTGGACAAAGCAGAAGTGAGAATGTCGGCTTGAGTAGCGAAAACATTGGTAAGAATCCAATGCCCCGAAAACCTAAGGGTTCCTTTGGAAGGTTCGTCCACGAAGGGTGAGTCAGGTCCTAAGGCGAGGCTGAAAAGCGTAGTCGATGGATAACAGGTTAATATTCCTGTACTATTTATTATTGATATGGAAGGACGGAGAAGGCTAAATCATCCGGATGTTGGTTACCGGTTTAAGTTTTCAAAGGCTAAGATAGATGGAGAAAACATCTTGAGCTAAGAAACAAGTACAAAATACTAAGGTATTAAAGTGATTGATGTCATACTTCCTAGAAAAGTTCCTAATGTCTTAAATAATAAATGCCTGTACCCTAAACCGACACAGGTAGGTAGGTAGAATATACTAAGGGGCGCGAGATAACTCTCTCTAAGGAACTCGGCAAAATAGCCCCGTAACTTCGGAAGAAGGGGTGCCCTTTTAGGGCTGCAATAAATAGGCCCAAGCGACTGTTTATCAAAAACACAGGTCTCCGCTAAGTCGTAAGACAATGTATGGGGGCTGACGCCTGCCCAGTGCCGGAAGGTTAAGGAAGCTGGTTAGCTCACGCAAAGCTAGTAACTGAAGCCCCGGTGAACGGCGGCCGTAACTATAACGGTCCTAAGGTAGCGAAATTCCTTGTCGGGTAAGTTCCGACCCGCACGAAAGGCGTAACGATTTGGGTACTGTCTCGGAGAGAGACTCGGCGAAATAGAATTGTCTGTGAAGATGCGGACTACCTGCACCTGGACAGAAAGACCCTATGAAGCTTTACTGTAGCTTGGAATTGAGTTTAAGTTTATTTTGTGCAGTATAGGTGGGAGGCTAAGATAAGTTGCTTGAGGGTAGCTAGGAGCCATCAGTGAGATACCACTCTGAATAAACTAGAATTCTAACTTTGAGAGCCTTTAACAGGCCAAAGAACAGTTCCAGGTGGGCAGTTTGACTGGGGCGGTCGCCTCCTAAAAAGTAACGGAGGCGTACAAAGGTTTCCTCAGACTGGTCGGAAATCAGTTTTAGAGCGTAAAGGCATAAGGAAGCTTGACTGCAAGACTTACAAGTCGAGCAGAGACGAAAGTCGGTCTTAGTGATCCGACAGTGCTGAGTGGAAAGGCTGTCGCTCAACGGATAAAAGTTACTCTAGGGATAACAGGCTGATCTCCCCCAAGAGTTCACATCGACGGGGAGGTTTGGCACCTCGATGTCGGCTCATCGCATCCTGGGGCGGTAGTACGTCCCAAGGGTTGGGCTGTTCGCCCATGAAAGCGGTACGCGAGCTGGGTTCAGAACGTCGTGAGACAGTTCGGTCCATATCCGGTGCAGGCGTTAGAGTATTGAGAGGAGCTCTCCTTAGTACGAGAGGACCAGGAGAGACACACCGCTGGTGTACCAGTTATTGTGCCAACAGTAAACGCTGGGTAGCTAAGTGTGGAGAGGATAACCGCTGAAAGCATCTAAGTGGGAAGCCCACCTCAAGATGAGTACTCTTACCGAAAGGATAAGATCACGGCAAGATTAGCCGTTTGATAGGCGTTAAGTGTAAGTGCAGTAATGTATTCAGCTAAGACGTACTAATAGATCGAAAGCTTTATTTACTGTAAAATAAACAAATTAATTAGAAGTGTTATTATGTCTTGATGCTTATAGCATAGTGGAACCACACCAATCCATCCCGAACTTGGTTGTTAAACACTATAGCGGCAATGATACTGAAGGGGGAGCCCTTTGGAAAAGTAGCTCAGTATCAAGACTCTATGAAAATATACTTAGACTTATTATTTTTTTCTGTCCTTTGTTTTTACTGTTAAAGATCTAATTATATTATTATTAAACTCTATGGACTTTTCTAATGCTCTAACTAGTTGTCCATTACCTTCATAATTTACCTGAACATAAATTCCATCATAATAGTGATTTATATTGTAGCTTAAATGTCTTCGACCTCTATGTTGCATAAATACATTCTGGCCACCTTCTTTTTTTATGAGATCTTTGTATTTATTAACCAAAGCTAAATTAACATCTTCGGTTACATCTGGTTTTAAAATATATATAGTTTCGTAGTGATTTAGCATATTAGTTTAAATTTTATATTTTTCTAGTTTATACTTGATTGTTTATTTGTATTCTTACAGCTTGAGAAATTACAGGTATATTAGAGTATTTTCCTTCAATAGATTTTTTAATAGAGTAAGTGATTGTAAGTAAAACAAACCAAAAAAGTGTATTACATGTCATGAATCCTAGCAAACTATTTCTAAATTCTATTGGTATTGCTCTGAATACCGCTCCAAGTAAAGAATTAATTAAAAAGAGCAATATAGATTGCAGTACGTTAAATCTAATAAAAGGCCTATTTGGAATAGGACTTTTCGCTCTTACAAACAGATAATACAATACAAAAAATAGTACAAAAGCTAATGCTGGATGCATGACATAAAAAATGACCATCGGCATGATAGTTTTTTTGTATATATTTGTCAAAATAAATGGGTAATCTGGCAGTACCTGTTGGCCAAAATTTTGCACTCCTTCTAAAAGTGGTAGAGAATATGGAAGTACTGAACCTATTCTATCAATAAATGTAATGCTTGTTTTATTATAATTGTTTTTATAGTTCATTTTATGTAAATCAACTTAGTATACTAGTATACCTAATATTTTACTAAGTTCACCACAGATAAGATAACTATGGTTTAGATAGAAAGTTCATTAGGTATAGTTATATTGTATAATTATAGTTAGTGACGAAAGGGATTGTAATCCAAAATGTTATGAATATAATATTGTTTTATTACTTGTTATTATTAAAGTAAGGTTTGTATAATAATAAAGTATTTTATTATACAAACTATATTGATTCTACAATAAAAATAGAAGAATTTTCAAATGCTCTATTGTTTTTTATTATTATTTTAAATTTATACAGAGTATGCAACACAATTCAGATTCTTTAAGTTTTAATCTTAAAGATATACCATTTATTATTGGCCATAAGACTTTTTCTTCTCGTTTAATGTTGGGTACAGGCAAATATAAAAGTTTTAAAGAAGCAAGAGCTAGTATTATTGCAAGCGAAGCTTCTATTGTTACTGTTGCTATTAGGAGGGCTCAGGATGCTAAGAACAAAGGTCGCAGTAACTTAATCGATGGTCTTGATTGGAAAAAATTATGGCTTTTGCCAAATACTGCAGGTTGTCAAACAGCAGAAGAATCTATTAGAATTGCAACTTTAGGTCGTGAAATGGCAAAAAAACTTGGCCAAGTAGATAATAATTTTGTTAAGCTCGAAGTCATACCAGACCCTAAGTATTTATTACCAGATCCTTTAGGTACTCTAAAAGCAGCTGAGTACTTAGTGCGAAAAAATTTTTCTGTTTTGCCCTATATTAATGCAGATCCAATTCTTGCAAAGCAATTAGAAGAGATAGGCTGTGTTACTGTAATGCCTTTAGCATCTCCTATTGGTTCAGGTCAAGGAATACAGAATACTGCTAATATACGTATTATTATTGAAAATTCAAAAGTGCCTGTTATTGTTGATGCAGGTATTGGGACTGCAAGTGATGCCGGGCAAGCGATGGAGCTTGGAGCTTCAGCTGTTTTACTAAATACAGCTGTTGCACGGTCTTCTGTACCGGTTTCTATGGCAGAAGCTATGAAGTTAAGTATACTGTCTGGTAGAATTTCTTATATGTCAGGTAGGATGCAAGCAAGAACAAATGCACAAGCAAGCTCTTCATTAGAAGGAATTTCATATAAGTAAATTGTCACCTATAATATATTTTGCCTATCAAATAAAGCAATAACATGATCTTAATAATAGATAATTATGATAGTTTTACTCAGAACTTAGCTCAATGTGTTGGTGAACTGGGTTTCGAAGTCAAGATATGTAGAAATGATGAAATCTCACTTAGTGATGTTAATCTTCTGCGGCCCACCCATGTTGTTTTATCCCCGGGCCCAGGTCAGCCTACTGATACAGGAATTTCTTTAGAGTTGATACAAGCTTATGCTAGTAAAATACCTATATTAGGTGTTTGTTTAGGTCATCAAAGCATAGGGTATGCATATGGTGCTTATATTAAGCAGCTGCATAAACCTATGCATGCTAAGGTTAGTAAGGTTTTGCATAAAAATGATGATATCTTCAGTCAATTGTCCAATCCTTTTAATGCTGTACGTTATCATAGCTTAATAATTGACCATCTAGCATTGCCAGAGGATTTAGAGGTCACAGCTTGGACACAGGAAGGTATTATCATGGGTTGTCGTCACAAGTACCATAAACTTTTGAGAGGCATTCAGTTTCATCCAGAAAGCTTGTGGACAAATGAGGGTAAATTGATTATTAAAAATTTTTTGTCCACGTAGTATTTATTAAATTAATATTTATTTTTGTTTATTTATAACGTTAATTGAAAATAAATTTTCTTGATCTGTGCTAATTCCTTGTCAAACGCTAATTTTGCTCTATTCGTTTCGCCTGTTATTATAAATTTTTTATTGATACTGTCATTATATGACCAAATTTGAGAGTATGATAAGTAACTGATGACAATGCTAATCATTAGTATAGAAAAACCAGTATACACTATGGTAATGCCAGGATCTGTCTTTATTTGTATACCCGTACCTGTCATAACTTCTGTAATACTAAAGTTATTGTTATTAATTTTTAATACTTCATTAATATTAGCAGCTTTAATCAGTTGTCCTAATTGGTTATAAATTAGAATTGGGTCTTTTAAATTAGTAATTATAAAAAAAAGGTAATCATTTTTATCTATCGGTAAGTTGTATACCCAAATATTTGTATTTCCTATCTTAGATTTGTTTAGTTTTAGTTGTAACGTATTATTTATATTTAATTTTACTCTTAGTCCATTGATTTGCCAATCCGTTTGATAGAAGGTCATATTTCGAAACTTCAAAGGTGAATTGACATAAATTTCCTTTTGACTTAAATAATTGCATGAATTATCTATTAAAGAAATATTGGAGTAAAATTGTTTGATTGATTTGTTATTATTATAATCAATATGAAAATTATTAATTTTACCTACTATATTGTCTGGTATTTTACTTTTTAATCCAGATTTAATTACGTTTTGAATATGAAATATTTCACCTGTTGGTATCATTTGTTGGGCCATGAAGCCGCTAAAAAAACCTATCATAGCTCCTGTAAGAGTTAATATTATTCCAAAGTGCACAAAAATAGGAGCTATACGCCCACTTAAGCCCTTGTATCCATATATACTATTATTTCTATGAAAAACATAATAGCATTTTGAATTTAAAGTGTAGATAATATTTGTAAAAGACTGTTCATCAAATTTTTCATTTAAGATATTTGTGTTTTGTTCTATTGTTCTTTGTCTAAATTTCCAATTTCTAGCTTTCCTAAGTCCAGGTAACTGTCTAGAAAATGTGCATGTTGTTAGACTGCAAAAAAATAACAGTAATAAAAGTAGAAACCACCAGGTGGCATAAATATGGTCAAGACCAAAGCCTGTTATTAGTTTCCAGTTCAATATATAAGTGTATTTGAGAAGATGATTTATAGGATAATTGATCTGATAATAGCTAGTATTTTGATCTTGTTCTATTATTGTTCCTAATATACTTAGAAAAGCTATCATCAATAAAAGTAATATTGCAAGGTTTAAATTAGATACTGCTCGAATAAAGTACCATCGAACATTTTTTCTATTAATATAGTACATTATATGTTATTTAGATTGAGAGTATTTTATGGTACGAATAGTTTATTTTTTACTGGGTAAAAACTTGGGCAAGTAATGAAAAAATTCCTAAACTTGTCATGGTGCATCCAATAGCAGGCACAACTGAGTACCATAATTTTGTAATTAGTTTAAGGTTGTTATTCTTAATAGTTATCTGTAGAAGTAAAAAAATAAGAAGAATATATCCAAAAAGATAAAAACATATATAAATTATACCTGAAATCATATTATTGGAATTAGATAGCCAGAATGTAATAGTAATTAAAATTGGAGTGCTACACGAAGATGAGTTTAATCCTAAAAAAAAGCCTATTAAGTAGTTTTTTAACTTATAATTCCTTGAAATTTTTTTTGTTACGTTTAAAGTCCTTGCAAAGTAATTAAGATGTAAAACTTCAAGTAAATTCAAGCCAATAAGTACTGTGCATATAGGTGAAAGCAAAGGAATCTGGAGAGTAGTTTTATGGTAGTATTTACCTACTAATAATGTAAATAATACTGTAAGAATAATACTACTGCTAAGTCCCCTTAAAAAAGCATTTTTGCTTGTAGATATTTGACTACTTTCCTTCATATACGATAAAGTTACGGGTAACATAGATATCATGCATGGATTAAGACTAGTAACTATACCTCCTGTAAAAGTCAACAGTGCAACGAGAGGTGAAAATCTATGAATTTCAGATGAGAGTAGTCTATAAACTAATTGTTGCAATTGGTACAATCTAATTTCTAGTAATACTAAATTAGAGTGCATACTAAGATTTGCTATCATTTATTATTATTAGAATAAAGAAAAAAATATATTTTTAGCTCCCCAGGAAGGACTTGAACCTACGACCAATCGGTTAACAGCCGATCGCTCTACCACTGAGCTACTGAGGATTACACTAGCCAAGTTATTAATCGTATAATATCAAAAAAAGACCTATGTTACAAGTAAATTTTAATAAAATATAGATATCTATTGATTAAATCTAGTTTGGACTTGTCTTTCTATGGAATTATTGATATATTATTTTCTATACGACGCGGACGTGGTGGAATTGGTAGACACGTTAGATTTAGGTTCTAGTGAGAGTTTCTCGTGAGAGTTCAAGTCTCTCCGTCCGCATATACATTTACTTTAGTTCCATTTCTGTATTGTTAGTTTAATAGATCCATTATCCATGGCCATGTAACCTAAATTAGTAAACCCTTCTTTTAAACTTGTATTTACAATTGAATTATAAGAATATTGCTGAGTGATTCTTTCAAGCAAAATATTATAAGGAATATGTGATTTCCATAATTGTAAATCAGTTACTATAAAGTATTTATTTTCTTTCCACGTAAACTTAAAATTGTTGTTATTGTCCTGTACAACAATGTCTTGTGGATACGTGTCTATACCTTGTTTATCAGTTTTTTGAATACAGGAGTATTTAAACTTAAGATCAGATAACGTCTTTTGTAAAATTATTTGATTACTAATTTTTGTTTTTATTTTGCTAAGATGTGACATGATGACTTAATATTTTTAGTTATTTCACTTGCATATTTTCAGCTAAGAATTCTATATATTTTTGCATTTTAATCCTTTCGGTTTTGCTGGTTCTTATCCAATTATTTCTTGTTTGTTAGTGCAATACACTATAGTCTTATCTATACATGTAAAAACGTCAAGTTTTATTTTACTTAAGTTTATACTTAGTGAGCTTATTTTTAATTTTTTTTGTAAGATCTTTACAATACTATTCAAGGGTTGTAATAATACTGCTAACAAGTAAATTAGTAGCTTGGGAAGTATCTCTATTTATCCTAAAAAAAATTTAATTATTATGACTGCTACTTTAGAAAGACGCGAAAGCGCAAGCCTGTGGGAACGTTTTTGTACTTGGATTACTAGCACTGAAAACCGCTTATATATTGGTTGGTTTGGTGTGGTAATGATTCCGACACTATTAACAGCTACATCTGTATTCATCATTGCATTCGTTGCTGCACCCCCAGTTGACATCGATGGTATTCGTGAACCAGTTGCAGGTTCTTTACTTTATGGAAATAACATCATTTCTGGTGCAATTATTCCTAGTTCTGCAGCTATTGGTATTCATTTCTATCCTATCTGGGAAGCTGCATCTTTAGATGAGTGGTTATACAATGGTGGTCCTTACCAGTTAATTGTTCTTCACTTTTTATTAGGTGTATGTTGCTATATCGGTCGTGAGTGGGAACTAAGCTACCGTTTAGGTATGCGTCCTTGGATTTCTGTTGCCTTCACAGCACCTGTAGCAGCAGCAGCAGCAGTATTCCTTGTATATCCAATTGGTCAAGGAAGCTTCTCTGATGGTATGCCTTTAGGTATCTCTGGTACATTCAACTTTATGCTTGTATTCCAAGCTGAACACAACATTCTAATGCATCCTTTTCACCAATTAGGTGTTGCAGGCGTATTTGGTGGTTCTTTATTCAGTGCTATGCACGGGTCTCTAGTAACTTCTAGTTTGATTCGTGAGACAACTGAAAATGAATCAGCTAACAATGGATATAAGTTTGGTCAAGAAGAAGAAACTTATAATATTGTTGCAGCTCATGGCTACTTCGGTCGTCTGATCTTCCAATATGCTAGTTTTAATAACTCTCGTGCACTACACTTTTTTCTAGGTATGTGGCCTGTCGTTGGTATCTGGTTTACAGCAATGTCAGTTAGCACAATGGCTTTCAACTTAAATGGTTTTAACTTTAACCAATCAGTTGTTGATAGCCAAGGCCGTGTAATTAACACTTGGGCAGATATTTTAAACAGAGCTAACTTAGGTATGGAAGTAATGCATGAGCGCAATGCTCACAACTTCCCTCTAGATTTAGCTTCTGGAGAATCTCTTCCTGTAGCTTTAGTTGCTCCGTCTGTTAATGGTTAATTTTATACTGTAAAACAGTGAAATGTATAGTAAAGTAAAAAAGACAATTCAAAGATTTAATAAATCCTTGAATTGTCTTTTTTACTTTACTATACATTTCACTGTCTTACGGTATAAAATTAACGGTATCATATAATTATGATAAGGGTTTAGTAAATTAATTGTATGAGTTTTGTCTAAGGAGAGATACAAGTTACTCCTACTAATTGTACTATAGGTAAGTTTTTTAATCTTTAAAGCTGTATTTTTATAAAATTTCTTATTAAAAAATAAAGACTGAATATTTTTGTGAAAAGTAAAAGTCTTTTTTTGTATGCTGTATTCTAGATCACTAGTCTGATTGGCATTTATATAAGTATGTGTTTTACTATAGAATAACTCTTTTAGGCTTTGTCCTCTTCTTCTTCTTGTTAATTCAATTAATCCTAGTTCTGAAAGTTGTACTATTCTTGGCTTGGCATTGTCTATATTGAGTAGGTTGCTAAAATGTTCTAATAGTTGCAATTTGTCTTTCTGTGACTGCATATCTATGAAATCTATTATGATTATTCCATTGATATTCCTAACTTTTAATTGATATGCAATTTCAATTGCTGCATAAAGATTTGTTCGTAGAATTGTTTCTTTGCAATTATCTGATTTGTTAAAAGAACCAGAATTTACATCAATAACAGTAAATGCTTCATTATTTTCAATTATGATATGTCCACCGAGTGTAAGTCTTACTTTTGGCTGTAGAGCTTTTATGATAGTTTGTTTTATATTGAATTCTTTTAAAATACATTCCGGCTTACTATGAAGTTGTAACTTGACTTTTGTTATAGGAGCAATACACTCCCATTTATCTAAGTGGTGTTTTATTTGTCTTAAGCCACTTTTGGAATCAATAATTATTTTATTTACACTTTTTTCATAGTAGTCTCTAATAACTTTTTGAATTAAATCTTCTTCCTTATGTATTAGAGTTGGTAAGTTCGTGAATGTTGCTAATTTTTCCACAAAGTTCCATTGCTTTTTTAGTTGAGTAAGGTCTTCAATAATTAATTTTTCTCGAACTCCTTGAGCTGCAGATCTTACTAGTATACCCATTGCTGATGGCTTAATTAAAACAGCTAAGGATTGTAGATAAGTTCTTTCATTTTCGTCATAAACTTTGTGTGAAACACAAACTGTATTGCAAAAAGGCATTAAGACAACATACCTACCTGTTAAATTAATATTTGTTGTTAGTCTAGGACCTTTGTTTTTTGTTGGCTCTTTAATAATCTGAACTATAATTAACTGGTTTACGGAAAGAATTTCTGTAATGCGATTTGTATTGTACTTTTTTTGTAAAGGCTTGATATCATTTAAGTGTATAAATCCACTTTTTTTAGTATTGTTTAGTCTTATGAAAGCAGCGTTTATGCTTGGGAAGATTCTTTGCACTATACCAATGTAAATGTCATTAACTTGGTATGTATTATTAATAACAATAACTTCTTGTATTTTATTATTTAGTAAAACAGCTGCTACATTATTAAAACGAGAAATTACTATTTTTTTTACCATTTTTAGAATATAGCTTAAAGCATTAATGAGAAAAATGCATGTTTATAAATCATAGCTTATGTGATTATAATTGTTTGATTAGAGTATTCACTAAATAGTATTATAAATACTAACTTTTTTTTTATATTTATTATAAACTTCAAACTTAACTACCCCGTCTTTTAAAGCAAATAGAGTATAGTCTTTACCCATTTTTACATTTTTTCCAGCTTCAAATGTGCTTCCTCGCTGTTTAACTAAAATATTTCCAGCAATTGTTTGCTCACCCCCATACTTTTTTATACCTAGCCTTTTTGAGTTAGAGTCACGACCATTTTTTGTACTTCCGCTTCCTTTTTTGTGTGCCATGTTTTTTTAAGTTTTTTACCTAATGTTTTCTATTAACAGTCTTGTTAGTTTTTGTCTATGACCTTGTTTCGATCGACTATTTTTTTTTGGTTTCATTTTGAAGACAGTTATTTTTTTGCCTTTTAAATGTTTTAAAATTTTACCACGTATTGTTACTGATTCTAGACATGGATAGCCTATTTTAGTATTATCTTCTTTGTTCAGCAAAAGTACTCTATTTAAATTTATAGTATCCCCCGGTTCACCATTAATATAGTTGATGTCATAAAATTTTCCAGCTTCAATCCATATTTGTCTGCCACTAGCTTCAATAATTGCGTATGCCATATGCTTGTTTTTATAAAATATTGGAAATGATTTACACTATAATATATTATGTATAGTTCGAGATTCTATTGCTATTTCAACGTAACTTCTTCTGCAATAATAATTTTCTAGATAAGTTATTTTTGTTCCTTTTGAATTATTTTGTGTGAAGTCTTTGCCTTTAATAACTATACCATCTGGTGAAAGAAAAGTGTTTCCTTGTTTTAGTTTACCGTATAAAGGTCCTGAAACCAGGCTAAAATCTTTTGCTTTATTTGATCTAAATTTTCCATACTTTTCCTGAAATATAATTAAAAAATTAAACTTTAAGTGTTCTGCAAATGTATAAACCTTGTAGATACTATTATTAATCACAATCCCTGTTGCTAAAACATGTATATACAAGTTATAGCGAAAATTGGTTTGAGAATACTTTTTACCTAGTTTTATGTATTGTTCTAGTCCTTTTGGTGCATAAATATGTAATTCTTTAGTTCTATTAATCAAGCTAAGGCTAGAGAGCAAACCCATCAGTCCTGAGGTATTTACAATGTTTAATTCAGTTATTATAATTCTTGAAACATGACTGATCTTTATCCTTTTTTCATTAAGAGTATTTTGGCATCCTTGGCAGCAATTAAATATAAAAATTTCTTTTAGTTTTTTTAAGTCTAAAGCAAAACTTATAGCTTTACTAGAGTTAGACGGTTGTTTACTTGTCAAATTAGTAACTTGCATTTTTATTGGACTGAATATAGCTTGTAATCGTTATTTATTTAATCCATATAGAAATAATAAATATTATTGTTTTTCATTCTTCTCATCCCTTATATATATAAAGCTATTTGGTTGTCCAGTTAATAATGACTTACCTAAAGATAAAGCTTTGCCACTGCTAATGTCTGCCTTATGTTTCCAGTTTGCTTTTCGCGATCTTGATTTTGATTTCGATGTACGTTTTTTAGGAACAGCCATATTTTATTTATAATCTTTTTGATTAATTCTTATAAAAAATTAGAAATTCTAGTTGTAATTATACGGCTATTTAAAATATATTAAAAGAGTTAATTATTTTATTTTATAAAATTACATAGCTATAATGAAAGGAAATATACTAGTATATAAAAATTCCATAATATTCCCAGTTATAATTATAATTTCACTTAGACTTTGTAGTTATTTAATTACATACTTCTAAATTGCTGCAATGCTATTCTACCTATATTGTATAGTGCCCAAGAACCAGCAGCTAAAACGGGAGTTAATACTATTATTAGTCTTATATCCATATATTTTAATTCCTTAAATTTTTAATTAAGCATATTATACTGTAATTTTAAGAAGTTGAATAATGTAACCTCTCATTATTACATTGTATCAATAGTATATTATGATGTATGAAAAACTATAAACTATAGATATATATAAGAACTTTATACTTTTTAGTATAAAAAATTAGTTATTTCTCCATATTAATAATTAAATTTCGTTTGGACCATTTTTTTCAATATATTTGTATGAGAGATTTACCATTTACCTTGGATCAACTAAGAATTCTAAAAGCTATTATAAAAGAAGGAAGCTTCAAAAGAGCTGCAGACAGCTTATATGTTTCACAGCCAGCTATTAGTTTACAAATTCAAAATCTGGAAAAGCAGTTAGATATACCATTATTTGAAAGAAGTAATAAAAAAGCTACTTTGACAGAGGCAGGTAGTCTACTTTTAAGGTATGGTGGTAGAATTCTTGCATTATGTGAAGAAACATGTAGAGCACTTGAAGATGTGCAAAATTTACAAGGTGGTACTCTTGTTATTGGAGCTAGCCAAACAACTGGTACCTATCTAATGCCACGCTTAATAGGTTTATTTCGCCAAAGATATCCTCAAGTTAATGTACAATTGCAGGTTCACTCCACAAGGTTAATTTCTTGGAGTGTAGCTAATGGTCAGGTAGATTTAGCTGTTATTGGTGGAGAAGTACCCCATGAGTTGAAAGACATTTTACAAGTAACTTCATATGCTGAAGATGAACTTGCATTAATTTTGCCAATCACTCATAATTTTTCTAAATTATCAGACATTCAAAAGGAGGATCTATATCGCTTACGTTTTATAGCCTTAGATACTCAATCAACTATTCGGAAAGTTATAGATAAAGTGTTAAGTCAGCATGATATAGATAGTAGTCGTTTTAAAATTGAAATGGAATTAAATTCTATAGAAGCTATTAAAAATGCTGTACAGTCTGGCCTAGGCGCAGCTTTTGTTTCAGTATCAGCAATAGCTAAAGAACTTGAATTGGGTATTTTACATTGGGTAAGAATAGAAAATGTTACTATTAAACGTATGCTGTCAATTGTTATTAATCCAAGTCGTTATAAATCTAAGGCAGCTGAAACTTTTAGTCAAGAGATTTTAACTTTGTTTGTTACATCTCCTGAAGATAAAAGTTCAATCGATAATTAAGTTTTTTATATAGTTTTAATTACACTCTACACGTATTAAATATTAATTTAAGATAGATCTAGTTGATGTAAATGTTCCTATTTTAACAAAGCCTATTCTTAACTTTAACCATTTAATAAATTGCTTATCAAGAGATATAATTGCAGCAGGAGGACTTTTTAATTGCTCTTTTATGTATTTAAAATGAGGAAAATTAATAAAAGTAGGATTTTTAACTAGCCAAAAATCAATTTCTTTTCTTATACTTTTATAGTATTCTGTTCTTTCTCTTAAAATTTCTTCAACAGGCTCTTCATTTATTAAGAAGTTTTGACTTGCGACAGCAAAGTAATAATGAGGCATATTTTAAGATGTAAATTTGATTAGATAATGAATATTTATAACAATAAGGTATACATGATTATTTTTCAAGAGCTTACTATTTTTTTAGTAAAACTACATTATTCTTGTGCTTTTAGTATAGTTTTGCTATCTAATAGCATATACATCTATATTGATTAATATAAGATTCTTCTGTTACGATAATAGGATACATGTAATAATGAATGTCTGATGACTAAATATTGGCCCAAGAAGCAAGGTAAAAAGTTAAATAATGAGGTAGCTTACTTATTTTTGCGAGTGAGACATAAGTTTTTTCGTAATTTGTCAAATAAAGCTGAAAACACTTTGTATATAGATTTGCTTGATAATCAAAGCAGATCTCAACTCTTTTCTACTATTTCAATAGAATTAGAATCCTTGATTCTAGATTTAATAGAATTGAATTTAGATTATACTAGTATTAAAGTGTTAAACGACAAAATCGTTTCCAATTTACTTATGAGATCCTGTTATCATTTTCTAGTTATATTAAATGCCTCTAATCCTTTAATTTCTTCAGGTGAAAATTCTCAAGTTTTGAAAACAATGTTATCGGAAGACACATTTTTACTAGAGTATTTACTAGCATATCTAATTTTTGGAACGTCTGTGATAGGTAATAATGTATTTGTATTTTGTAATAACAAAACACCTAAAGAGCATGTCTTAGTTTTGTTAGAAAATTTTGTCATTCAATTTAGTAATTTGGTTATATGTGAGCTACTAAGAAATTTTAATTCATTGTCTTTTGTCATCTATTTCATAAGAACCAATAAGTTGTGCAATCTTTCATATATCTCTATACGCTCTATTGCACTACTTCGAAACACTTTAACTTTAGAGAAATTAATCTATCACTTTATTAGTAAGCCCAAGCAAATTTATAATTCTCGTTATAAAGTGTGGCTTATAAGTTCACAAGGATTAATTACTAAGTATATTTACGTATCTAGATTGAATGAAGTCTCCTCTATGTCAAAATTACAGCTATTTATTGTACTTTTAATGGAAATACAAGATATGGTAATACCAAAAATAGAAAAAACTGTCTTCATTTTCAGCAAAATAATTATCTATATTCTTATAAACTTTTTAGGTAATAGTGCTATATTTTGTATACGTTCTGTTTTATTTGGAATGAATAGTCTCCCTAGGTAATGGCTTTTTACTTAAATAATTTGACAAACTAATAGTTTTCTCTTCTTATCTTAAATAGATAAATTTGTGTAATACTTATGTATAATCTATAAATAAAGAACAAATATTACTATTGGAATAATGTTGGAAAAAATTGCGGAATTAAAAACTATTGTTTCAGTAAAACAACAATTAAATTTAGTTGAACAGATTGCTTTAGATAGTCTATTGGGGCAAAAAAAACTGTTGGAACTCTTAGTACATCGACGTATGACACAAAAAGTAGAACTGTCATCTTTGGATGGCATTCTCTTTGAAGTTTTACATGAGTCGACTTTTGAAGTAATTCAGAAAAAATTAGATAACTATTTTTCGAATGGTATCATTGAATTTCAATCTGTATTAAAAATAGATTATCAGCCCCTTCAGCAATTGCTAATTGATAAAAACTATATAGAAGCGGATAAATTAACTCAAAGATACTTATGTCAATTAGCAGGTTTAGATGATAATACTAAAAGAAAGTGGTTATATTTTACAGATATTTCTTTACTACCGTCAGATGACTTAATCGCTATAGATATGTTATGGCGTTCTTATTCTAGGAATAAGTTTGGTTTTTCAAAGCAAAGACAAATCTGGCTATCCCATAATTGTAATTGGGAAAAATTTTGGACTCATATAGGCTGGAAGAATGCAGGTGTCCCATCTAGGTACCCAGATGAATTCGTCTGGAATATAAATGCTCCATCTGGTCATTTACCCCTCTTTAATCAGTTAAGAGGAGTTCAAGTATTGTCATCTCTTTTTAATCATATTGTTTGGAATAGACAATAATTTTGATTCAATGAAAATATTTATGATTCTTTTCTAAGCCTAATTAAATTGATAAAATGATAGAAATAGTAGTCACAGTCATGGGTTCCGGGACTAGCTTCAGGATGATACTGAACTGAAAAAATAGGTTTGCTTCTATGTATTGTACTTCCTACAGTCATATCATTTAAATTGAAATGATTGATTTGTAAAAGTGTGTCAACTAGTGAAGTCGTCTTTACTGCAAAACCATGATTCTGGCTAGTGATTTTGGCTGTTTGATGCATTCCTGCAGGATGATTCAAGCCTCTGTGTCCGAATTTTAATTTGAATGTGTTACCTCCCAAAGCAAGACTTAAGATTTGATGTCCCATACAAATGCCAAAAATAGGTATATTACATCTATTAATTAATTCTCTGATATTATTAACTTCTGTTTTCATTTGAAAGGGATCTCCTGGACCATTCGAAATTAATATGCCGTCTGGCTGATATTTGAAAATAGTTTCATATGTACTATTAGCAGGTACCACGTATACTTGGCAGCCATAGTTTGATAGTCTTGATAAAATGTTATTTTTTACCCCAAAATCTATAACTATAATGTTTAGAGACTTACCATGATTGATATTGGTATTCTCTTGCAAATAAGAATAAATGAAATTTTTTTTATTTAGTACTTTGTATTTGTAGATTTTTGTGGTACTAATGTTTCTAATTAAATTGATAGTTTTTATGTCAGGAGTTTTTTTTATCATAGTTACTAACGAATCTAAGTTAAATACAGTACTAGATATGCAGCCATTCATCACACCTGTATCACGTAAATCTCTTGTTAACTTTCTGGTGTCTATTCCAAAGATATGTGGAATATTATTATTAAGTAAATATTCCGCTAAACAAATGCTTTTTTGCCAATTACTTGGTGTTTCGCATAGGTTTTTTGTTACTATTCCTTTTATATGAATTTTATCAGCTTCATTATCTATAATATTAATTCCTGTATTGCCGATCTCTGTATATGTGAATGTAATAATTTGGTTAGCATAGCTAGGATCAGTTATAATTTCTTGATATCCTGTCATTCCAGTATTAAAAACAATTTCTCCTATTGATAGTGTCGATTTATTTAATGACCAGCCATGATATCTGGTACCGTTTTCTAGAAGAAGAATGCTTCGATAATGATTGTAATGCATATTAGGCTGCGGTAAAATTCTAAGGTGATATAAGTATATTTATTGCTTATTTAGTGAAATGAATAGATAGTTTACCTCGATTAATTATTGAACTATCTATTCCCCATGATTAGTTATTTCCTAATTATATTACCATCCTTGTTCAGATTGACTTAGTACGTAGTTAGCAACATTCTCGATATCTTCATCTGTTAAACGTCCACCAAATGCTGGCATAGCATTTTTTCCATTTGTTACTTGAGTTGTAATTGCTTCAATATTATTCATTCCATAATTTTCTAGAACATCTTTTTTCAAAGTTTTTTCTGGCATAATTGCGTTATTACCCCCAACATGACATGCGGAACAGTTTGCATTGAATACTTGTTCTCCGGCTTCCAAGTCTGCAGCAAGGGTACTATTATTAACGCATAGTACCATACTAAAAAGAATCCAGAATATTGCAAAGATTTTCATCAATTTTTTAATCTCCTATCGATTGTTTAATTATAATGTATATTATAATATGTAATTTTTTTTATTTGAGTACTTTTTTCAAATAAAAAATATACAAAATTATTAATAGTAGATTTTGCCTCCTCCCCATTTTTCTGCACCAATTTTAGGTTGCATTAGTATATGCCCAGCAATTGCAAATAAGTCTTCATCTGTTAAGTTTCTCATTTTCGGAAAAATCTCAGCACTTTTAATGCTGGGATGTAGTTCTGCTATAGATGTAGCGCCATCATAACTTGTTGGTTCTTTCATGTAGTCTATTAATCCGTTGATATTATTTCTAGATGGTGTGGCTAGCTTTAAAGATTCTATTTCCAATCCAATATTTGGATTAGTCTTTGTAATACCTCCATTATGACATGTGGCACATGAATTATTAAACAAACGCTTTCCTCTTTTGGCCTGTTCAGGAGTTAAGACAATAGTTTTACCTGACTCTTCTAACGGTACAGTTCTAGTTGCTTCATCCAGTTCTATTGCATAAACAGGATGTAAAAATATTGTAAACACTAAAGTTGAAATAGTAAAGAATTGCCAAGTGTGCTTGTTGCGCATAGTTACCTCTAATATGGTGTTTGTTGATGTTAATAATAAAAATGCAAAAAACTATTGTTTTGCTATTTTATGAAAAAAATAGATAACGTATAATTAAGTTTTCTATAGTAATTTAGATAGATTACTCTATTGTTATATTATTATTACTTTTTTCTCTAAATATCTTTATTCAAATTTTTTTAATGTATTACGATATAAAATTTACTCCTTTTTGTTAGGATGGTGATAAAAAGATAGGATTGTTTTTAGTTGTTGCTTTAATTGTGTTCTTGAAATAATCAAATCAATGAAACCATGTTCAAATAAGTATTCAGCAGTTTGGAACCTATCTGGTAAATCTTCTCTTATTGTCTGTTCAATTACTCTTCTCCCTGCAAATGCAATTAGTGCCTTTGGTTCCGCTATTATGAGATCGCCTAGCATAGCAAAACTAGCAGTAACACCCCCAGTTGTGGGGGATGTCAGTATAGATAGATATAATAGTTTTTTTTGTTGATGTCTGTATAATGCAGAGGAAACTTTAGCCATTTGCATTAGGCTAAGCATTCCTTCTTGCATTCGTGCTCCGCCGGACGCACATAAAATTATTACAGGAAGTCTGAATTTAGTTGCTGTTTCTATTAATCTAGTTAGTTTCTCTCCTACAACCGAGCCCATGCTTCCACCCATGAATCTGAAATCCATAACGCCAAATGCAATAGGTATTTCTTCAAGTGTACATATTCCTGTCTGTACTGCATCTGTTAATCCAGTCTTAATTTCCATTTCTTGTAGTCTATTATCATACATTTTCTTATCTTGAAAACCAAGTGGATCTGCAGATGCCATATTATCATCTAACGGTTGCCAGCTGCCTGTATCGATCAGGTGCTTTATTCTATCATGACTGGATGTTGGAAAATGATGATTACATTGTGGGCAAACTTTTGTATTTCTATTTAATGTTTTATAATACATAAGCAGGCCACATGTATCACATTTTATCCATAAGCCATCAGGAATACTGATAGGTGTTACTTTTAAACTATTTTTTAGTCGTGTATTACGCTTAGTCACTAGCCATTCAGATAAAGACATACTGTATTCAGAATCTAATTTTTTATTATAAATTAATTTTTGTAGCTACTGTATTGATTAAAGGAGTTTATGTGTAGATACTCCGGATACTATTCCTTTTATTTAATGTAATTAATCTAAAGTGCAATTTTCGTTTGTGTATAAAATTAATTTCTTAATGTTTTGTCCTTTTGACTAACAAATAGTAGCGCTAAAGTAATAGGTATTACTACTATTAAGGCACCTAAAATTAAACTATTTAAAAAGCTTGATAATGATGAAGTCATGGTTAATTGCCCTTGTATTGTAATCCAAAATAATCAAAATAAATTCTGCAGCTTACAAGTTAATAATAAAATATTATTTTTGCTCATTAAATTGTACGTAACTATTTTTAATGTTCTAGTTTTAATATATATTATATTAATATTTCTTTTTTTTTGTTAATAATTAAGACTTCCATTGAATTACTACTGTTGCCCATGTTAGTCCAGCTCCAAATCCTGAAATTACAATTTTGTCATTACTAGTTATTGTATTATTATTTAATGCTTCGTCTAATGCTAATGGTATAGAGGCAGCAGATGTATTTCCATATTTACTCAAATTTGAAATGATTTTTTTAGAGTTAATTGATAATTTATGAGCAACAGCATGAAGTATTCTTGTATTTGCTTGATGTAAAAGCAACCAATCGATATCATCAATGGATATTTCTAGCGATTTTAGACATTCTATTATACTTAAGGGGACTTGAGATATAGCAAATTTATATACTTCTTTTCCATCCATCTGAATTTTCTTAAAATTTCCTTCAGAGATTTTTAAGTCTTTGTTATAATGTACTTCACGTTCTTTTTTGTATGGTATACATAATTGATGATACTTTTGTCCATCAGTATTAAGGTGAAAACCTAAAATACCATTATCTTCTCTTGGACAAACTTGTAGGATTGCTGCTCCTGCAGCATCACCAAATAGAATACATGTACTTCTATCTGACCAGTCCACCCACTTAGACAATATATCTGCCCCAACAATTAATATATTTCTATAACTTCCATTTTGTATAAATTGTGTTGCTGTTACAAGTCCTAGAACAAAGCCAGAGCATGCAGCTGTTAAGTCAAATGCAACAGCTTTTCTAGCACCAATTTTTGCTTGTAATTGACTTGCACTTCCGAAGAGGTCATTTGGACTTGAAGTGGCTAATATAATAAGGTCAATTTCTAAGGGATCCATAGATACTTTATTTAGTGCTCTTATAGATGCTAATGAAGCAAGGTCTATGAGAGATTTATCTGCGCCAGTCAGTATACGTCTTTCTTTAATTCCTGTACGACTTATTATCCATTCATCAGATGTTTCAACTATTTGGCTTAGTTTATTGTTATCTATACATAGATCTGGAACGGCAGAGCCTGTTGCAAGAATATGAGCTCCTTGCAGAATTGATGATATCATATTACTTTCAAAAATCAGTTCAATTATAAAAATTAATATTATTCATTAAATATGAAAAATAAATGCTTTGTATTAACAACTTTTCATCATATGCAAGATTATTCAGATAATAGTATATAAATTTCAGCCAATAATTTATTTTACTATAAGTTATTTATAATTGTTAATAAAAATAATAAAACCCGGAAAATATACCTTTGTAATTTAGCCTAATTGCTGCTACCTTCCAGTCCTGACAAATTTTAGCTATTACATTTGTAATTATCCGAGCATAAAATGATTATATCACTTCATTTGTTTCCAAGCAACTAATTAGATGGAAAAATACCTATTGTGACATACCTTGTATAATAAAACTAAAGTAAGGACCAACCATTTTTATTTCTTCTTCTTCTAAAATATCAAATGATGCTTGTTGTAGGCAAACAATGGCATCTATCATACCCAGTATAGGTACTCCTAAAGAGTTATACATTTCTCTTACTCCAATTAAGCCTATCTTCTCAATTGATTCTTTGTTTCCAGCTAATAAACTATAGGTAATCAGTCTAAGATACCATCCGTAGTCACGTAAGCATAAAGATCTTTTTCGTGCACCTTCTGCGTTGCCTCCAGGTGCAATATACTCTGGGTGAACTTGAAAAATAGCTTTGCTTGCTTTTTGAATAATCTCTTGCTCTTTATCTCTCAAAACACAGCTGATTTCAATTCTTTTTTCTCCAGTTTCTACATAGTATTGTATAGATTGTAGTTCTCCAATTGTAGGATATCTTAATTCATTATCTGCATTTACAATAATCTGGCTGACTAAACTCATATTTATAATTGTTATGTTTGTTTATAAAACTTATGTTAGCAAAAAAAACAATTTTTTTTAAAAAAAACAAGCTTATAGGATTCATTGTTACTCTATCTTTTTATAATCTGTAACTTTTATTTCGAATAATTAGTTGAAGTGATATTAAATTTTTTTGATGTAGACTGTTTTCACTCTTATAAAGAGAAAAATAATATATCAGGAAAAAACCGGTTAATTTCTATTATAAAACCAGCAGTGAAAGTAATCCAAATAGCACTCACAACAGGTACTGTTGATAAATATTTCATGAAATTGTTGTTCATATAATTAATTCCTAGTAAAAGTTTAGTTTAGCGCGGAGAGACAGTTATATCATTATCATTAGCAAGCAATTTACCACTAGTAAACTCTTGTATCGCAGCTAATGGCCATGTAAAACCAGATACAGAAAATTTTACAGCTAATGGTACATCTATTATAATTTCTTTTTCTGTAGGTTTATTTGTTTTGGAAACTGCTTGAATGTATCCTCTGCCAACCCAACCAATCCACCCAGTAATATATATGAAGAGAATTCCTGGAAATATAAATTCTCCTGCATGATTCCATCTGCCATCTGTAATTAAATGTGGTAAACCATCTTTCCCGCATAGAATACCAGATTTACTATACTTATCAAATCTGGTTTGAGTTCTGTTAATTTGTTGTTGAAGAGCTAATGCTGGTGGGGTTGATGGATCATACTTGGAAAGACGATTTTCAAGTTTTTTTACGCTATTTTGTAATCTTTTGGCAAACACTCCAGATTCTTTGCATGGTATTAATCCTGCGACTTCAGCTATTGAAGTATCTGGATTAATATATATGCATAAGCAAATAATACAAATAGAAGCGAAGAATTTTTTGATCATATAGTTTTTCATGTAATAAAGCCAAGGTTTATGTGATAACAAAAGAGTTGATACTTACTGAGTGTAGTAATGAATAAATTATTTTATCTACTGATAAAGAATAATATATAGTTTAATTTTTTTGTTTATCTAGTAACATTTATTGAAAATGTAAAAAAATACATTTTCTATTATTATAGTACTAATGTTGCATTATATGGATATAAATAATATGGCTTTCTGGAGAAAATTTTTTAAGAACACCTATATGGCTAACTGTTCATCGGATTCAAATAACATTAAAACTTTAGCTATGCTAAAGGATTCTTTATTAATTGAAGATTTAGATAAAGAAGGTGACCTATACAATATTTACATGAGTATGAATAAGAATATTAATTTATCTGAACTTGAGCAGCTATGTGATGCTGTGGGATGGGTACGTCGTCCATTACGTAAAGTTAAAATAGCAATTGATCATAGTTTTTTGATAATTTGTCTTTTTTATAAAACTGAAGAAGATAGTAAGTTAATAGGCTTTGCACGAGCAACATCCGATACTGTTTTTAATGCTACGATTTGGGATGTTGTTGTACATCCAGATTTTCAGGGAAAAGGACTTGGTAAAGCCTTAATGGATCAATTAATCTTTCACTTAAGAGGTGCTGACATAAGTACAATTACGTTATTTGCAGACCCACAAGTTGTTAGTTTTTATCGTCATTTGGGTTTTATGACAGATCCTGATGGAGTTAAAGGTATGTTTTGGTATCCACGTTGATTCAGTTAGTTAGCTAGGTAAGTTTTAAAAAGTAGTGTATACTTATATTAATGTCTACGGGATATAGCGCAGTTTGGTAGCGCGCCTGCTTTGGGAGCAGGATGTCGCAGGTTCAAATCCTGCTATCCCGATTTCATCTTATGTATTTTCGCTAATCTTTTTATTATTATTTTACTATACTTATCATCAATACTTAGAATCTCTTTTAGTATTGAAATAGCTTTATCTACTTGTTTTGTTCCTTCATACAAATTAGCGAGGCAATTTAAAGCGAACGTGTTCTTAGAATTTTGTTCTATTGTTTTATTATAGTAATACTCAGCTAAATTATACTTTTTTAAGTAGAAATAGCAAAGGCCAATATAGGTATAGTAATCGACAAAGTTATTGGTGCTATTTGAGAGATGCAACTCTAGTATTCTAATGCAAGTCATCCACTCTTTACGTTTTATATAGATTTGTACTAAGTCCATGTTCTGCTGAAAAGATCTATTTGCATTTTCTGAAAGTCGGTAAATCGTTATATGTTGTATAGCTGCTTTATATAATTCAAACGTTATTAAACTGCATATTAGCACCAAAAAACAGGTCAAAGATATTAAATATAAGTTGAGCATTGTGTTATTATAGAAATTATAAGATTTAAATAAACAAACTAAAACTATAAAGTAAATATTATGCTGAAAAATTTTAATTATTTAGTGAAAAATTATAGCATATGTTTACCATTAATTTGTATAAAATATTAATATCATGACTAAAAGTACTTTACAAGGGACTAACCGTAAAAAAATAGCTAAGTCAGGTTTCCGAGCACGTATGAAAATAGTAAGTGGAAAGAAAATTATAAAGCTACGCCGAAAAAAAGGGAGAAAAAAGATTAGTCTATAATGACATTGCAATATCAGTTTCTTTATTAAAACTAATACATGTATTTACAAATCACTTATGTGCTTTAAAGATCAGTTCAGAATTTTACTATCATCACGTCATTTATTGATATGTATTATTACTAGTGAAGAAGAAAGAATTGAATATACAATCAATCAAATTGCCATAAGTGAATCTATTAATAATATTTACTCATGGAATTTTATTGATGGTTATTATCAAAACCCTAATTGTAAAGGGCAAGCTCAAAAAAATCCTTTGGCAGCATTAGAATTCATCGAGAGCTTAAACTCAGCTACTTCGAATATCTTTATCCTAAAAGATTTTCATTTATTTATTAATGATCTTAGTATTGTACGCAAACTGAAAAATCTTGCTCAACAATTCAAAAAGTCTAATTCACACATTGTTATAGTTGCACCAGATATACAAATTCCTCAATTGTTAAATAATCTTGTTGTAGTTTTAGACTTTCCATTGCCTAGTTTAGAAGAAATTGTTGTTGAGCTGAAGCGTCTATTTTCTATAGTATCACTAGACATAGGTCTTGATTTAAATGATTTATCTTTTGCCTATAAAGGAATGTCTATAGAGATAATTAGAAAGTCTATTGCTAAGTTAATCTTATGTCAAGTATCGAGTATAGATGTTTTTAATTTTATTGCAAAAGAAAAACAGCAAATTATTCGTCAGACTGATATATTAGACTTCTATCCGGTCAATACAACACTAGAAGATATTGGAGGTTTGTTTTATTTGAAGCAATGGTTAAAGAAAAGATCGAATTCATTTTCCCTACAAGCTCAAAGTTACGGAATACCATCTCCACGAGGTATTCTTCTAGTTGGTATTCAAGGAACAGGTAAATCTTTAAGTGCTAAAGCAATCTCAAAACAGTGGAACATGCCATTGTTAAGACTAGATGTGGGAAGAATTTTTGGTGGCATTGTAGGTGAGTCTGAAAGAAAAATGAGAAGTATGATAC
This sequence comes from Endocladia muricata, assembly GCA_032356245.1. Classification (NCBI taxonomy): domain Eukaryota; phylum Rhodophyta; class Florideophyceae; order Gigartinales; family Endocladiaceae; genus Endocladia; species Endocladia muricata. The sequence goes on along the minus strand of JAUKWC010000003.1, from coordinate 96,746 downwards.
AAATTTCAGAGAACTCTTCTCCTTGTGTTTTATGGATAGATGAAATTGATAAAGCTTTCAATCGTAATAATTTGAATGGAGATAGTGGAACAACTAGTAGAGTCCTTAATTCTTTTTTAATATGGCTATCAGAAAAAAAGACTCAAGTTTTTGTTGTTGCCACAGCAAATAATGTACTGTCTCTTCCTCCCGAATTACTGAGAAAAGGTCGTTTTGATGAAATTTTTTTTTTAGACTTACCTAAGTTTGTAGAAAGAACAAAAATATTTCAAATACATTTAATGAAATTGCGACCTTTAACTTGGAAGACGTATGATATTTATTACTTAAGTCAGCTGACAGAAAACTTTTCAGGTGCTGAAATAAGGCAATCTATAATTGAGGCTATGCATGATGCTTTTTATGAAAAGAGAGATGTTAATACATCTGACATTGCTAATGTAGTTAAAGAGTTCGTACCGTTAGCTTTTACTGATAGTTCTACGATCTCTTCTCTACAAGAGTGGGCAATACTGGGTAAAGTCAGATTAGCTTCTTAATAAATAGATTTTAGAAGTTTCTATTATTTTGACTCATGAGATATTTCTTACTACCAATATTTACAGTAATTTTAAGCATCGAGAAAATATGGTTTATGATTTTATTCTAATAGCAAAACTAATAAAATAATTCGTAACTATCAATGACCTTCTATTAGTTTTCTTCAATAAGTTATCCAGTTGAATTCTTCATTGTATATGTAATGTCAATTATATATAATATAAACCATATTATTATTATCAATTAAGGAGTATCATGATTAGTGATAGTGAAATTTTTGTTGCTTTACTGTTTGCATTGGTTTCTGCTGTTTTAGCAATACGACTTGGTACAGATTTATATCAGTAATTTTATAATGTATTTGGTTAGATGCTGAATTTAGTCTTAAATATAAAACAAATTTTTGAGGTGTAACTTACTTAATAATTTAAAATAGTTATATCTTTCTTTTGTACCTATATAAGATGATAAAAAATTATTTTTGTGGTTTTTTATATGTTTTTAGTGTAATTTTTATACTACTATTAATTACTACAATATTTATTTAAAGATGTATGCTTTTTAGTTATATATGTACTATATATATTCTAATTATATTTAATAATTGAAATACCAAAAAAAATAGGCTTATTATTGTGAGTATTGCAAAAGATATGATTCGTCCAGTATTTCCTTTCTGCGCTATTGTTGGTCAGGAAGAAATGAAATTAGCATTAATTTTAAATGTAATTGATCCTCAAATAGGTGGAGTTATGATTATGGGCGATCGTGGCACGGGTAAATCTACTACTATTAGAGCTATAGCTGATTTATTACCTGAAATAGAAGTAGTTCAAGATGATGTGTTTAATTCACATGTCTCAAATTCTGAACTTATGTCTGATACAGTGAAGCAAAAGACAGAAGAAGGAAAGACTATACAAACTACTTTTATAAAGGTACCAATGATTGACTTACCATTAGGTGCAACAGAAGATAGAGTGTGTGGTACGATTGATATCGAGAAAGCATTAACTGAAGGTGTAAAGACATTTGAGCCTGGCCTATTAGCTAAAGCAAATAGGGGTATCTTGTATGTTGATGAAGTTAATTTGTTAGACGATCATTTAGTTGATATATTATTGGACTCAGCAGCATCTGGATGGAATACGGTAGAGCGTGAAGGAATTTCTATTCGTCATCCAGCTAGATTTGTTTTGGTAGGATCAGGTAATCCTGAAGAAGGAGAGTTAAGACCTCAGTTGTTAGATAGATTTGGTATGCATGCTGAGATTAGAACAGTTAAAGACCCATCTTTAAGAGTTAAAATTGTTGAACAGAGGAGTAAATTTGATAAAAGTCCATATAGTTGCTTAAAAGAATTTCAGCAACAACAAATAGAGCTTAAAAGTTGTATTATTAAGGCACAGAAAAAATTATCAGAGATAACGATTGATTATGATTTAAGAGTTAAAATTTCTGAAGTTTGTGGTAAATTAGATGTTGACGGTTTACGTGGCGATATTGTTACAAATAGAGCTGCAAAAGCTTTTGCAGCTTATAAAAATAAAGCCCAAGTTGATATAAGTGATATTAAAGAAGTAATTACATTATGCTTAAGACATAGATTGAGAAAAGACCCCTTAGAAAGCATTGATTCTGGTTTAAAAGTTAGTCAAGTAGTTGAATCAGTTTTTGATTTAAATAGTTTATAACAGGCTCAGTAGGATTCGAACCTACATTAGAGACTTAGAAGGTCCCTGTCCTAATCCCTTAGACGATGAGCCCAATTTATCAAACTGGGCGGTACTGGACTTGAACCAGTGACCACCTGCTTGTAAGGCAGGCGCTCTACCACTGAGCTAACCGCCCCCACCATTTAACAATAATATATTTCATATTAAGATGCAATAAAGTACTTATATCCTAATGATTTTATAATTTACATAATCTTTATGTGGCTAAAAAACTATTTGAAGGTCTTTAAAAGGGTATATCGGTATATTATAAAAAAACTACTGGTTTTTAAGACTACATTTAGTCTTGTATTGAAAAAAAATAAGTCTAAAATAGAATTCTCTAGCATATTAGAACAAATGATAATTGTTGGTCCTGGCTCATTAATCGTCAGTTTGATTACTGCTTTATTTGTAAGTATGGTCTTTACTTTACAAATAGCTAAAGAGTTTCTGTATTTTAATGCAGCTAGTCTTATAGGGGCTGTACTAACAATATCTTTTATTCGGGAGCTATCTCCTGTTCTAACTTCGGTTATATTTATTGGTAGAGTTGGATCTTGTTTTACTTCAGAGTTAGCCACCATGAAAGTGACTGAGCAAGTAGATGCACTTTATCTCCTAAATACAAGTCCTCTTTTTTATTTGGCTTTTCCTAGAATTATTGCATGTGTATTAATGTTGCCTATTCTGAATCTTATGTCATTTGCAACTAGTGTTGCAAGCAGCTCTTTTGTTTGTTTTATATTGTATGGTATAGATCCCATGACCTTTTTTATTTCCGCTGCTTCTTCTTTATCATTATGTGATTTGATTAAGTCCTTATTAAAAACGTTGGTATTTGGTTTATTTATTTCAATAATAAGTTGTTCATGGGGATTGTCTGCTACAGGTGGAGCAAAAGGAGTTGGAAAATTTACAACTTCTTCCGTAGTGACTTCGCTTCTTGTTGTTTTCATTTTAGATTTTATTCTTTCTTATTTGATGTTTAATACATTGGATAGTTCTATAAAAACTCTGTAATTTAAGTTTTACATATCAAAAATACAGTATCCATGGTTATTTGTGTACACATTATTATTATTTTATCTAAATGGTGGTCAGATATAAAAGCAAAAGCACGTCTAATGGCTTTGATTACTTTGACTACCTCATTAATAATGAGTAGTTTAATTTTTAAGGCCTTAACCACTATACAAGAAGATGCTATTATTACTGACAATCGTTTCGGTAAAGATCTGGCGGTTTTGTTTACTTCATATGTAACAGATGTTATTGAAGCTGATAATCAAAAAGAATTAGCTAGTTTTTTTGAAAAAATATATTTAAGTACATCTAGTATTAGATACGTTTTGTTTTTTAATGTAGACGGCAGTATGTTTTTTTGTTTTCCTGTATATAGTAGTAAAATTCAAATCTTTTTACATTTACATCGTAATTTATTCCAGCTAGAGACTCAAAATTTCTTTTTTGATACACCTTTGATGGACTACCAGAACATACTTGATAATCGTATTACAAATATTGTTATTCCTCTTAATAAAAAAGGAAAAAAATTAGGTAGCCTTAACTTAGGCATTAATTCTAATTCTACTTTGGTATCTTCTTTTCAATTAATTAGAAATATTAGTGTTGTTGCTTTTGTATCTATTTGGTTTATCTTTGTTATAGGCATTGTATTTAATATACTAATCATCATGGAACCAATCAAAGAGTTACTGCTAGGAGTTCAAAGCATTGCTTCCGGTAATTTTAGTCAAAGAGTTGAATTTCCTTTTAATGGTGAGTTGGGTAATCTAATTTTCAGCTTTAATGAAATGGCAGAAAAGTTAGAGTTTTATGAAAAACAAAACGTAGATAAGATAATGTTAGAAAAGATGAAGCTTGAAACAATCGTGTCAACAATTGTAGAAGGAGCTATCTTAGTTGATACAGAATTAAGAGTGTTATTTGTTAATCAAATAGCTGTTAAGTTTTTAGACTTATTTGCTTTAGATATTATTGGGAAACCTCTTACAAATTATTTGCCTAGTCATATAAATAAAGTTTTATTGCCGATATTAAATAACTTAGTTAAGTCAACTTATGCATCTAATCTAAATTATAGAACAGAAGAATTTTCTATTGGTTTTGACTGTCATGCGACAAAAGTTATACGTTTTGTGTTAACAGCTGTATTAGATCATAATAGTAACCTTCTTACCGGAGTTGCTATAATAATGCAGGATATTAGCAAAGAAGTTAAGTTAAATGAAGCCAAAAATCAGTTTATGGCAAATGTTTCTCATGAGTTGAGAACTCCGTTATGTAATATTGGTTCTTTTTTAGAAACTTTACTAGACTATCATGATTCTTTAAGTTTGCAGCAGAAGATCCAATTCTTAAGTATAGCCAATAATGAAACAAAACGTTTAACAGTCTTGGTTAATGATATATTAGATTTATCTCGTCTTGAATCTGAACATCGTTATAACTTAACAAAAGTCATGTTACCTGATATTTTAAAAAATCTATTAAAATCGTCACAGATTACAGCGAGTTTTAACAGTATCGAGCTAATTCTCGAAATTGATTCATCAATTAGCTTCGTTTGGGCACATGAAAATTCTTTATGGCAAGTACTGGCTAATCTATTAAGTAATGCCCTAAAATTTACAAGTGCTTATGGTAGAATTGTCCTTAGAGTCTATACGACTTATTTTCATTCTAATTATGAATATGAGTTAGGAAAGAATTCAAATAATAAGAGATTGGTTAGAGTAGAAATAATTGATGAAGGAGTAGGAATAAAAGTTCAAGATCAGAAAAGAGTATTTGATCGATTTGTGAGAATTGAAAATAATATTCATTTTTTGGAAGGTACTGGCTTGGGTCTTTCTATTGTTGAAAATATTATAAATAAGCATAATGCTAAGATTGCACTTAAAAGTCAGGTATTTGTTGGAACAAGTTTCTGGTTTGATTTATTCCCTGTGGATTAATTCGATTACATTGAATTAAACTATTCTAAATTTTTTATTTAGATTTTTTTATTAAAAGAGTATAATATAAATATATATCCAAAAATTTTAGAATTGTAAATCATAGTGCATTTAACAATAGTTATTCTTTACTACTTAACTTACATTTATGTATCATCTATTTACATCTTTATAGTAAGATATATATTGCTTATGTAAATATACAAAATAATTGTATAAATTTAGAGTAAGAACAAAACCTTTGTTTCATGAACATAAGTAAAAATTATGTGAGTTGATTAAAAACATATTATTGTCTATATTTGATCGTGTTTTTTGTATTTTTTATTAGGAGGTAATGAGTATGTCAGGAGGATCAACAGGTGAACGTCCTTTCTCTGATATTATTACAAGTATACGTTACTGGGTTATACATAGTATAACAATACCAGCTCTATTTGTTGCCGGATGGTTATTTGTTAGTACAGGACTAGCTTATGATGTATTTGGAACGCCTAGACCGAATGAGTATTTTACTCAAGATCGTCAACAAGTTCCTTTAGTAAATGATCGTTTTAGTGCAAAACAAGAACTTGAAGATTTAACAAAAGGGATTTAACAGGAGAGTATTTTATGAGCAGAGGAAATTCAAATCAACCTATATCGTATCCCATTTTTACCTTCAGGTGGCTAGCTATACATGGACTAGCTATACCAACGGTATTTTTTTTAGGTGCCATTACATCTATGCAATTTATTCAAAGATAGGAGATTTTTATGAGTGGTCCTAATCCAAATAAGGAACCAGTAGAATTAAATCGTACATCTTTATTTTGGGGTTTGTTATTAATATTTGTGCTTGCAGTTTTGTTCTCAAGTTACTTTTTTAATTAAATGTATGCTTTTGTTACTAAATATGTTGATTGAAATTTTTATCATCATAAATTTTATTACTTATAGTTAAAAATAGGAGATATAAAAACATGACAGGTACAGGTAGAGTTCCCTTATGGCTTGTAGCGACAGTAGGAGGTATAGCAATTATTACAGTTTTAGGAATTTTTATTTATGGTTCCTATTCAGGTATTGGTTCTTCGTTATAAGAAAAATGTTAATTACCGCTAATATTGAAATATAAAAAAGCTATACTTAAGAAATTTCAAAGCCTTTTTATATTTTATATTTAGTATTTGCAGTTTTATGTTTAATTATGTAATATTCTCGGTTTCGACATAAAGAAAAAGTAAAGCCATACCTATTCCAGGAAATACGATACCAACTAGGGGAATTAAGATTGAGGGTAAATATGATGCTGTCATGCTGTATTTTATAATTTAATTCAGTTTATAATATATATTATAATTAATTATACTGTAATAATATGTTACAGTTCTTTTTTTGGCTGAAGTAACATAAACATTAATACTTTAACTTGAATTCAAACTACTTTAAATTTCATGAATAGACAGTCTCAATCTACAAATAATAGTTTAGAAGCAATGCGTAAGTTTTCAGAAGTTTACGCAAAAAGAACAGGTACTTTTTTTTGCTCCGATATCAGTGTTACAGCAATTGTTATAGAAGGTTTAGCTAAGCATAAAGATCAATATGGTGCTCCTTTATGTCCATGCCGTCATTATAACGATAAAATTAAAGAGGTTTCAAATGCTTATTGGAACTGTCCATGTGTTCCTATGCGGGAAAGAAAAGAGTGTCACTGTATGCTTTTTTTAACTCCAGACAATGAATTTGCTAGCGATAATCAATTCATTGAGCCTGAAGAGTTGTTTGCAAAAATTATTTAGCTTGTTTACAATAACTTCTAATTCAGACATGGATTTACTTATATTTTTTATGTCTGTTTTTTATTTTCTACTTTATAGTTATCAAAGTATGCAGGATTTTCAAATATAATATACAGGATAAGTGAAGTGCAATAGATTATAAATTCCCTTTTTTCAATGAAAGTAGTATAATTACTGCTGGTCCTACTAATACAATAATTCCTAAAGAAATAAGCTGGGCTATTACTTGCCAATTAATCATAGTTGAAATATTCCTTATTTTATGTCTATATATTATTAATTATACTCTTTTTTTGTATTAGTCTAAAAATTTCATGAGTTTATTGCTTTTTCAAGAATTTCCTGCAATTGTTCTGTTTCATATAGCTGCAGAAGTATATCTGTTCCTCCGATAAATTGACCATTTATATAAACTTGAGGGATTGTTGGCCATTTAGAGTACAGTTTTATATTTTCTCGCAAGTCTTCTCTCTCAAGGACATTAACTGTATAATAGTTAATATTGAAAGTATTTAAAATTTTTACTACCGTATTAGAAAATCCACACATTGGCATGATTTTTTCGCCTTTCATAAATACAATAATCTTGTGGTTTTGAACCATCTTATCAATTGTTGCTTCTATATTAGCTTCCATTTGAAATAAAGCTCCTTTTTTATCCAATAAGCATAAATATAACCTTTTAAGATACAAAAAACCAATCTTTATACATATGAAGATTCAAATTACACCAAACGATCATCTGACCATCTTCATTTTTTGTTTGTACTTTGAAAATTAAATGATGGACTAAACGGCTATCCAATGTTTTATTAAAATTATGGTAAAAAAAAATTTGTAAAACTCTTGCTTGCAAAGCAGTGTGTTGCAATTTTATTATTTTGCAATTTAAAGCTATATTTGTACTATGAATACTCTTTAAGTAAAGTTTAATACTATTTTGTTTAATATATTCATTGTCCAAACTAGATATTTGTAAAAAAGAGTTAATTTTTTGTTCTACATTTATTTTAAAGTAACGACTCATATATGGCATCAGTTCGTATCTTACTCGATTACGCTGCGTCCTATATTTATAGTTAGTAATATCTGACCAAATGGGTAAACAATATTTGCGACAAAACCAGTTGATTTCTATCCGACTAAAATTTATGAGGGGTCTTAGTAACAATAAATAAGGTCCTATTTTTCTTTTTTTGCGTAAACTTGTAGCACCTTCTATACTTGTTCCTCTCATAACCTGCTGAAAAAAAGTTTCTATACAATCTGTTTTGGTATGTGCTGTTAATATCATTTGGTGTTTGTTTGCCAAAGCATGATTTATAATAATATTATATCTTGCATTTCTTGCATCAACTTCGGATTTTACTATCCTGTGCATTTCATATATAAAAATAGATTGGTTTTTGCTTTGTATAAAATTAATTATATGTTGAATTTGTTTTTGACTATCTGTTTGCCATTTATGATCAACATAGATATATTCAACTCTTAACAATTCATTATATTTTAATCTTAATTGATAATCTTGTATTAACTTAACTAGACACAGTGAGTCTTGTCCGCCTGAAATAGCAATAAGAACAGATTTTATATTATAGTCTTTTACATCTTTTCTTATATTCAGATAGAACTTATTGTGTAAATATGTATTCATAAAAAGGTACTTCTGATCTTGTAAATTAATTTAGCAATAAATAGCTTTTCTTTTATTTTTTTCTTATAAGTTTACTTGCTATTCTATTTGCACTATGTTATCTATGTTCTATACAATTTTAAAAGGGTTGCTAACTCAATGGTAGAGTATTCGGCTTTTAACCGATTAGTTCCGGGTTCGAGTCCCGGGCAACCCAATTATATTATTGTACTTACAAAGTATTTGGTAAGCACGTTTTAATAGTTTGTTTTTCGTTATACATTTTATAATAAGTATGGCCACTATTTCTGAGACTCTACGTAATAAGAATTTCAACTGCGCTTTAATACCCTTTATAACTGCAGGGTATCCAAATTTAATTACAACAGAAGAAGCTTTATATGCCTTAGACTCTAATGGAGCAGATATAATTGAGTTAGGTATTCCTTACGCTGATGCACTAGCAGATGGACCTATAATTCAAGAATCGTCTCGTGTTGCTCTAGCTCAAGATATTTATATCGATCAAGTTTTAACAATGTTAAAAAGAGTAAGTATTAATTTAACCGCTCCGGTTATAATTTTTACTTATTACAATCCAGTTTTAGTTAAAGGTATTACTAATTTTATTTCGGATATAGCTAGTTCTGGCGCACATGGTTTACTTGTCCCAGATTTACCATTGGAAGAAACAGATTATTTGGTTGAGCTATGTCACCAATTTAATATAGAACTGATTTTGTTCATTTCGCCCAGTAGTTCAGAAGATAGAGTTAATTCAATTTTATCTAAATCTTCAGGTTGCATATATTTAGTTAGTAGTTACGGGGTAACTGGAACAAGAGTGCAAATGAATTATGAAATTAGTAGATTAGCACAAAAAATTAAGTCTAATACAAATAAAGTAGTTATGCTTGGTTTTGGTATCTCGAATATTGAACAAGCAGTACAAGTTTCCAAATGGAATATTGATGGAATAGTCATAGGAAGTGCTTTTATTTGTAGTATGTTTGATAAATCAGATGTTGATGCTGTTAATTCATTAGGATCTTTTTGCTATAAAATCAAAAAAGCTATTGGTGATTGAAATTTCTATTTTCAATACCCCCAGGGGAATTCGAATCCCCGTTACCTCCGTGAAAGGGAGATGTCCTAGGCCTCTAGACGATGGGGGCTTAGTAGTCTTACTCAATCGGATTTGACCTGTATTTTACCACTAAACAACAATAACCAATTTTTAAATCCATGTCAACCTTTATTTGTTTTATTAATAAGTAATTTTGATCGTAATACCAGATATATAACGCTTTGTCTTACATACGTCGTCATATTTGTAAATAAATTGAATGCTTCATTTTTATATTCAACTAATGGATCTTGTTGTCCATAACTTCGCCAACCAATTGATTCTCTTAAGATAGTCATTTTTTCTAAGTGTTCTTGCCATGCTTTATCTATTTGTTGTAAAAGGTAGTACTTTTCTAGTTGACGTATTAAACCAGGTCTTAATTGCTCTACGTAACCCTCCCTTAAATCGTAGATAATTCTTAGTTGTTCATTTAGAAATCGTCTTATTTGCTCTTTACTTATGCCACTAAGTTTCTCTACTTTGATTGTTCCATTTAGGTTTAATAGATTTAGAAGTGCTTGAAGAATCTCTTTTTTATTATTCGATTCTTTTTCTGATAAATATGTTATTAGCATCTCATCAATAGTATTTTCTGCGTATTCTATTACACAACTTCTTGTAAAGTTAGATTTCAGTATACGTTTTCTCTCGGAGTAGATAGCCTTTCGTTGACTACTAATTACTTCGTCATATTCAAATAATTGTTTTCTTACGTCATAGAAATAGGATTCTACTTTTTTTTGTGCATTATCTAAGCTTTTACTTAAAATAACAGACTGTATAGGGGTATCAGCATCAATATTTAGCTGTTGCATTAGGGTTGATATTCTGTCCCCACCAAAAATTCTTAAGAGATTATCTTCTAAGCTTAAAAAAAATCTAGATGAGCCAGGATCACCTTGTCTACCAGCTCTTCCTTTTAATTGATTATCTATTCTTCGAGATTCATGTCTTTCCGTACCAATTACGTGTAAGCCACCTAGTGATAAAACTGTCTCTTTCTCTTCTTTAAATATTTTTTTATATTGATTTAATATATTAAGATAGATAACTTTAATATCATTTGCTTTATTATTATCAAAAGAATTTTTTGAGTCGATTATCTGTTCAATATATTTATCAATGTTTCCTCCGTTAAGCTCTTTTGGAAGTTGTATTTTGTCCATGGTATTCAAAAGTTTTTTAGTGTTTTGATCAGGAATCTTTATTGAATACTTAGTTTTTAGATCAAATCTCTGTTTTAAGTAATTCTTTAATACTAACTTGCTCATTGTATCGGGATTTCCCCCTAAAATAATGTCAGTTCCCCTTCCCGCCATGTTTGTTGATATAGTAATAGCAGATTTTCTTCCAGCCTGGGTAATTATTTCAGCTTCCCTTGCAATATTTTCTGGTTTTGCATTTAATAAATTATATTGAATATTAAACCCGTCTAAAATCTTTGCTAAGAATTCAGACTTCTCTACATTGGTTGTTCCTATTAGTGTTGGCCTACCTATTTTATACATATCAAAACATTCATTCGCGATAGCTTTCCATTTGTTGTATTCACTTTTGTATACCAAGTCTGCTAAATCTTTTCTTTGACAAGTTTTATTTGTAGGAATCTCTTCTACTTCAATCTTGTATATTTTGTCTAGTTCAGTCTCTTCTGTCTTTGCTGTTCCTGTCATTCCAGATAGTTTGTTGTAAAGTAAAAACAAATTCTGATAAGTTATGGAAGCCAGGTTTCTGTTCTCAGGTTGAATTTTTATATTTTCTTTGCATTCAATTGCTTGATGAAGCCCATCGCTCCATCTTCGTTCTTCCATTATTCTTCCAGTAAACTCATCAACAATTACTGCTGATTTGTTTTTTATAATATAATTTATGTCTCTTAAAAAGAGTCTTTTAGCTTTTAAAGCATTTAAAATATATTGAATCCATGGACTATTCAGGTTATATAGGCTATCAATATTTAGTATTTGCTCACATTTTACGATACCCTCTTCTGTTAATGTGATACTTCTAGTTTTTTCATCTACATCATAATCTTTTCTCTCTATTAATTGTTCTGCAATATCTCTACTAACTTTATACTTACCTGTTTGTGGGGTACAAGGTCCAGAAATAATTAGAGGTGTCCTAGCCTCATCAATAAGAATAGAATCTACTTCATCAATAATGGCAAAAAAAAAGTCTTTTTGAACAATGTCATTTTTATGAACAGCCATATTATCCCTCAAGTAGTCAAAGCCAAGCTCATTATTTGTAACATATGTAACATTGCAAGAGTATTGTTTTTTTCTATTTATACTTGTCATTGATTGTTGTACTAGTCCGACATCCATATTAAGATATTTATATACTTGTTGAACTAGTTCAGCATCTCGTTTTGCTAGATAATCATTCACAGTAACTACGTGAACGTTCTTATTTGTTAGTGCATTAAGATAACATGGAAGAATGGCTGCAATTGTTTTACCTTCACCAGTTTTCATTTCAGCAATTTTACCTTGATGTAAAACTATTCCTCCTAATATTTGAACATCAAAAAGTTCTAATCCTAAACTTCTCTGAATAGCTTCTTTAGCTACCCCGAAAGCTTCAGGAAGTATTGTTTCTAGAGTATCACCATTTTTCAATCTTTCTTTAAATAGATTTGTTTGCTGTTGTAATTTACTGTCGGTATATTTACTAAAAATTTTACTGAAGTACTTTGTTTTATTAATCAGACTTTTATATTTGCTATATTTATGGTTGCGTAAAAAATGAAACATACTTAATATTTTGAAATACAATTTAGGTAATTTATTTTTTTAAAAAATTGATGACTTTTGGCGAAAATATTTCCTGTATTGTCGTTAGAGGCTTTTCCTTATGATAAATTGTATACTTTCTACCCCACGTAGGTCCATTACAGTTAAACTTTTCTTCTAAATATTGAGAATAACCATAATATATCTCATGTAGCTCTTTACGTATATCAATTTTAAGACTAATAAGTGATTGACCCATTGGTGTGTTATCAGATAGCTTGATATAGTCTGTATTGTTATCAATATTCGTCCATATAGATTGAGCAAATGCTAATTTATTATAATTAAAATCTATAAGCCAAATTTCTCTTACAGAGCAATCGATGTTTAGTGATTTATAATTTGAGCTAGATATGATTTTAACTATAATTTTTCTGCCCGTTAGAGAATTTAAATCTTGAGTAAATGACCCATCGTTTATTAGTAGTAATCGCCATTGTAGAGGTATTAAAGATTTTAATAAATAGCTAGTTTGGTCGTAACGTACTTTTGTAAAGGGGAAAATAATAGTTTTAGTGAATTTATATTTACTATCTATATTCATGTATTGAAAAAATGCATGGCAAAATTTTAAATAGTTATTATATTTGTTTTAGTGAAATACCACTCATATCATCAGGAATTGGGAAATGAAGTAAGTCAAGAATAGTAGGGGCTATATCTGCTAAAGATCCTTTTTCACGTAGCTTCGGTCTATCAGCTTGTACTAAAATAAACGGAACTAAATTCGTACTATGCGATTTACAGGGTTTATCTTCTTGATCTAACATGTAATCTGCATTACCATGATCTGCTGTAATTAAAAGTGTACCTTTAACTTCATTAATTTTTTGATATAACTTTCCAATACACCCGTCTACCATTGTAATAGCTTCTATCGTGGCCTCTAAATTACCTGTATGACCTACCATATCTGGATTAGCATAATTAATGACAATAAATTTATATTTATTATTTTCAATAACTTTTATCGCACTTTTAGTTATTTTGTCTGCAGACATTTTTGGTGTCAAGTCATATGTATCTACACGTGGACTCGAAATTAATTCTCTATCTTCTCCTGGAAATGGTTCTTCAACTCCTCCGTTAAAAAAATAAGTTACATGCGCATATTTTTCTGTTTCGGCTAATCGAAACTGTTTTAATCCTTTATCTGAGAGAACTTCTCCAAGAAAGTTTTTGTGTTTTTGTGGAGGAAAAATAACCGGTAAACTTAAGCTTTCATCATATCTAGTAAATGTTAGGATATTCAATTTACTTATTATTTTTGTATTAAATCCTTTAAAGTCTGGTTTTTTAAAAGCATACACTAGTTGCCTAATTCTGTCTGGCCTAAAATTAAAAAAAATAATGCCATCATTATTTAATATCTCCCCTTTATTTATTCTTGTTGGTGTTATAAATTCATCTGAAATACCTTGCTCATAGTAATGATCGATTAAAGCGATGGGATCACAAAGACTATGTCTCTGGTTATTAATAAGTATATTATAGTACTTCTCTGTCCTTTGCCATCTGCAATCTCTGTCCATACTATAATATCTTCCACTAACAGTGCAAATATCTATATTGCTGTAGTCATGAATTTTGTTAACTATTATCTGAATAAATTTCTTAGCTGCTTTTGGTTGTGTATCTCGACCATCGGTAATTATGTGGATGCAAGTTTTTATATCATATCTCTTAACAGTATCTATTAAAGCTAATAAGTGTTTTATATGAGAATGTACGCCACCGTCTGAACATAAGCCAATCAGATGTAATTGACCTTTACTGATCTGTGTCACTTTACATATATTATGAATATTTGGGCTTTTAAAAAAAATTTCATCATTAATAGATCTGTCTATACGCACTAAATCTTGGTTAATAATCCTACCCGAGCCAATAGTTGCATGACCAACTTCTGAATTTCCTACTTGTTTTTTAGGTAAACCTACATCTATACCAGATGCACTTAACAATGAATGATTGTAATTATTCCATAGTTTATCCATAATAGGTGTTGAGGCTAATTTTATTGCATTACCTTTAATTTTTTCACTATACCCCCAACCATCAAGTATTGCTAAAACAACAGGTTTAAGATTTTCCTCTTGCATAAAAATGAATTTAGAAATGTATATAATCTCAATTTTTTATATATTAGAAGTGAATTGATGCTTGCTATATTGTTTTTATGTTTATGAATTATAGTTTATGAGATTACCTATAGCAGGTTTTTATTGTAAGGTCAATATTTCTCACGTAAAAAGAAAGAATTAGAAATAGATATAAAAAAAACTAGAAATAATAATTGTTAAAAAAACAATAAGGTATTTCTAGTCTTTCTATATAGTAAGTATTGTTATTTATAGTCGGCTACATATAATAATTAATTTTAGCTAAGCGTATTTATTGCATAATCAAAATATGCATTTGCTTCATTGGCAGCTTGTCCAGATAATCCATGGCTACCTTTTATGTGCTGTAGTGCTTCTATATACCAGCTTGGTGATAATTCGAAACTTCGGTTAATTTCCTCTAAACCAGCTACTAAGTATTCATCCATTGGTCCTGTTGCACCTACTACCAAGCAGTAAGTTGTCATCCTTAAGTAGTAACCTATATCACGTGCACATTTTGCTTTACCAATTGCGCTAGATGCATATGCAGGACCTGGCATCTGAGTTACAAAAGGAAATTTTGTATAAACTGCTTGCGCAGCTCCTGTAATTAATCTTTGTGCATTACTCGTTAGTGATTTTGCAGCTTCTAAGCTTGCTGTTGCTCTTTGGTACCGTCCATTTACTGACTGCAGTTCGCCATTACTTAAAAATCGACCTTGACTATCTGCTGATGCAATGGCTTCTGTTATGGGTGTTTTCATAATACAATTTCCTTTCTTTTTTTTCTTTGAATATATTGATTCCTAGTGAAGCCTTAATATTATACTACTGCTACTGCAGCACGATCAAAATACATACTAAGTTCTGATGTTAGAGCACTGCAATCTCCTAAAGGAACTCCATTCAAATCATTTGATAAAGCAATAGATACTTCTTTCATTTTTTGAATAGCAACTGCAACTGATGTACCAGGTGTACCTAATGCTTGGTAAGTTTCACGTAATCCGTTTAAACATCTGTCATCTAAGACACTCGAATCACCTGCTATCATTGCATAGCTAACATATCTTAGTACAATTTCCATATCTCTTAAGCAAGCAGCCATTCTTCTACTTGTGTAAGCGTTGCCACCAGGCTGTACTAACTGGGGTTGCTCAGCAAACAAAGCTCGTGCAGAATTAGTCACGATAGCTGAAGCATTGGAATTGATCTTGTTTATAACGTCTAATCTTTTATTTCCTTCTGAGACCATATTTTCTAAAGCTTCTAACTGAGTATTACTTAAAAATTCACCTCTAGCATCAGCTTGAGCTACAACTTTTGCAAATGCGTCTAGCATATTTTTTCTCCTTAAAAAATTTAAGTTGAAGTATTGTAATTTACTGTCAAATCAATATTTCATTCTAGTTTTTGTAGTTTGATTAGAATTCTTTAATCAAGACCTATAAATCTATTATACTAATCTAAGAATTTTATTTTTTTAAAAAATGTTAAGAGTATACTCTTCTGTAATACTTATTGATCTCTAAGTATCTCAGGTTGAGTGATTTCCTCAACCATTTCTAAAATGGCTCTTATCACAGGTTTAACTAAAGGATCATCGATAATATCAAGATCTTCATACTTTCTTCTTTTAGCTCTGTCTGCAACTTCTATTGTAATTTTATATCTATTACTAGATAAGTTTAGTAAATCTTCTGTCTTATATGTTACTTGATTTGAATCAACTTTATTGTATTCGCTCATAGATTTTTATATACTTTAGAATATTAATACTTTCTTTATTTAATAAATATTGCACACTTTCATTTTATTTATGTGATATTATATACAGTATCTCTCTTATTTAAATTTGTTGAATGTATAATTAAGTCAACAATAATAATGTGTTTGTTTATTTCGTTATTTTTTAAGTAAATATAGTTATTAATACTAACAGAAAAAAATGTTGTAAATGTTTGTTATAAGTTTATTTACTATAAATTTTCTAAAAAATACGAAAAGTTACTTGTACAAACTCACCTAACCATATCAAATAACATGCAAGCTTCAAAATATTTTACCCAAAAACTTTATCAGTATTCTGGTCTTCCTTCACTTGTTATTGAAAGAGACGCTTGTGGAGTGGGCTTTATGACTCAAATAAATCAATCTTCTTCACATGCAATTATTTCTAAAGCTATAAATGCTTTAAGTTGTGTTGAACATCGAGGAGGTTGTAGCGCAGATAACACTTCTGGGGACGGTGCCGGCCTAACGACTCAAATTCCATGGAATTTGTTTAGAAAAGAGTCTCAAAATAAATTTCCTGTAGCTTGTGAGCATTTGGGTGTTGCTATGATATTTTTACCATTAGATGATCTTGAAGCTATAAAAAAAATCTTTCAGTGGACATTAGAAGAAGATGGCTTTAATATACTTATTTGGCGAGATGTTCCTGTAAATGAGTCTGTATTAGGTAGACAGGCCAAATTAAATCAACCTATCATTAAGCAATGTTTTGTTGAGTCCAAGCACTTAAACTTAACTAATGATTCTTTAGAAAGGGCATTATATCTTGTTCGAAAAAAGATTGAAAAGCTGATAGCACAAACAAATTTGACTATTAATAAAAACTTTTATTTTTGTTCTTTCTCTTCTAGAATGATTGTTTATAAAGGGATGGTACGCTCTGCAGTCTTAGGAAAATATTATCCAGATTTGTGTAATTCTAATTACCTTAGTAGTTTTGCTATATATCATCGAAGATTTAGTACAAATACTATGCCTAAATGGCCTTTGGCACAACCTATGCGTTTTATAGCTCATAACGGAGAAATTAATACTTTGTTAGGCAATTTAAACTGGATGAAGTCCAAAGAGTCACTTTTATCGCACCCCTATTGGTCTAAGTTTAAGAAAATATTGTTACCGATAACTAATCTTGAACATAGTGATTCGTCTAACTTGGATGCTGTACTAGAATTATTTATTCAATCAGGTAAAAGTCCACAAGAAGCTTTAATGATTTTAATTCCAGAAGCATATAAAGACCAGCCAGCATTGGAAAAATTTCCTGAGATTATTGATTTCTACGAATATTACAGTAATTTACAAGAAGCTTGGGATGGACCAGCCCTTGTTGTTTTTAGTGATGGCAAAATAGTAGGGGCTACCCTAGATAGAAATGGTCTAAGGCCTGCAAGATATCTAGTTACATCTAGTGGATTTGTTAGTTTATCATCAGAAGTTGGTGTTATAGAATTGGATTGCGAGGAAATTGTAGAAAAAGGTAGATTAGGACCAGGTCAAATGCTTTGTGTTGACTTAGTTGATAATTTAATATTAAAGAACAATGAAATTAAGAAATCGATAGCTATTAAGTTTCCATATAAAACTTGGATAAAAAATCATAGGTATACTTTAAAATCACAAGAGTACCTAGATATTCCTGGTATTGATACATTAACTATGAATCGTTTACATACAGCTTTTGGTTATAGTAATGAAGATGTTGAGCTAGTTATTGAGCATATGGCAGCAGCAGCAAAGGAGCCTACTTTTTGTATGGGAGATGATATTCCTTTAGCAATTTTATCAGATAAGCCCCATTTATTATATGACTACTTTAAGCAGCGTTTTGCTCAAGTAACAAATCCAGCTATTGATCCTTTAAGAGAAAGTTTGGTAATGTCACTTACTATGTATTTGGGTCAAAAAGATAATATACTGGAACAAAAAGACAGTATGTCGCCAGTAATTAAATTAAATTCTCCAATATTAAATGAGAAAGATTTAATAGCACTAGGAAATTATGGCTTATCTGTTTTTACTATAAGTACTTTTTTTGACCAAAATATCGATTATCAAAATTTCCATCAGCAAGTTAATAATATTTGTATACAATGTGCTGATAGTATTACTGATGGTTCTTCTATTATTATACTAACTGATCGAGTAAATCATCTTGCAGATAATAAAGTTTTCATACCTCCTTTACTGATTACAGGTGCTGTTCACCACTATTTGATAAAAAAACAGCTTAGACACAAAGTCTCTATTGTTGTTGAAACAGCTCAATGCTGGAGTACCCATCATTTTGCTTGCTTAATAGGTTATGGTGCTAGTGCAGTATGTCCTTATGGAGCACTTTTAACTGTTAGACAGTGGTGGAATAGTTCAAAAATACAAAAATTTATGCTAAATGGAAAAGTGCAGAAAATTACTCTTCATCAAGCCCAGAAAAATTATTGTTATGCAATAGAGCAAGGATTATTAAAAATTCTTTCAAAAATGGGAATTTCTATGTTAACAAGTTATCATGGAGCCCAAATCTTTGAAATATTAGGTTTAGGTCAAGATATAGTGAATATGGCTTTTTCTGGTACAGCATCTCGCATCAATGGTATGAGCTTTAGTGAGTTAGTGCAACAAGTCACTAATACTTATAATTCGGCTTTTATTCCATCTCTTCCCAAGAAGTTGTCTAATTTTGGATATGTACAATATAGAGCAAGTGCAGAATTTCATGTAAATAACCCAGAAATGTCTAAGGTATTTCATAAAGCCGTTCGCTCTAAAGATAATTTATTATTTACTAAATACAAAAACCTACTAGACAATCGTCCCCCAACTAACCTCCGAGATATCATTGAAATTTCTACAGATAGAACTCCTATACCTTTAGATACAGTAGAATCAGTAGAGTCGATTTTGTTACGCTTTTGTACAGGTGGAATGTCTCTAGGTGCTTTATCGAGAGAAGCACATGAAACGTTAGCTATTGCTATGAATAGAATTGGTGGTAAATCTAATTCTGGAGAAGGTGGTGAAGATCCTAGTCGTTTCTCATCAGTCAATGATATTGATACTGAAACAGGTAGATCTGCTAGTTTTCCTTTGTTAAAAGGACTTACTTCGGAAGATACTGCAAGTTCAGCAATTAAGCAGATTGCGTCTGGTCGTTTTGGTGTAACTCCAGAATACTTAATGAATGCTAAGCAGTTAGAAATTAAAATTGCACAGGGAGCTAAGCCAGGTGAAGGTGGCCAACTACCGGGTAAAAAGGTCAGTGCATATATTGCAGGATTAAGAGAATGTAAGCCAGGAGTTACATTGATATCACCTCCACCTCATCATGACATCTATTCTATAGAAGATTTAGCCCAATTGATTTTTGATTTACATCAAATAAATCCAAAAGCAAAAGTTTCTGTAAAATTGGTAGCAGAAATAGGTATAGGTACTGTTGCTGCAGGTGTAGCCAAAGGAAATGCAGACATTATTCAAGTATCTGGACATGATGGTGGAACAGGAGCTTCTCCCTTGAGCTCAATAAAACATGCAGGTGTTCCTTGGGAATTAGGTTTAACAGAAGTACATAAAACTTTGATTGAAAACGATTTAAGAAGCAGGGTTCTATTACGTGTAGATGGTGGCTTAAAAACCGGTCTAGATATAATATTTGCTGCATTAATGGGTGCAGAAGAATTTGGTTTTGGTACATCTGCAATGATTGCAACTGGTTGTGTGATGGCAAGAATTTGTCATACTAATAATTGTCCTGTTGGCGTGGCTACCCAGCGTGAAGACTTAAGAAATCGCTATCCAGGAGCCCCTGCTGATGTGGTCAATTTTTTTGTATTTATTGCAGAAGAAGTTAGGCAGCTACTCTCTCAAATGGGTTATAAAAGTCTAAGAGAAATAACTGGCCTATATAATTTATTAAAATGTAAAAGTAGTAATCTTGCTAAGACAAAAAATTTAAGTCTAGATAATTTAATATCACACCCAAAGATAATGCCTATTACAGAATTCCATAGTTCTGTACATGATAATGGATTAGTCTTGGAAGACACTATACTAAGTGATCCTCAAATTTTAGATGCAATTAATTTGCAGTTGGATATCCAAAAGGATTTTCCTATTACAAATTGTGATAGGTCTGTAGGTGCTAGAATATCTGGTATTATTGCGAAACAGTATGGTAATCAAAATTTTCAAGGGAACTTACAAATAAATTTTCAAGGATCTGCTGGACAAAGCTTTGGTGCTTTTATCTTAAAAGGTATGTACTTAAATTTAATTGGAGAAGCTAATGATTATGTTGGTAAAGGAATGAATGGTGGAGAAATTGTAATTTGTCCTCCTCTGTCTGGAATAAATAACCCTTCTAAACAAGTAATTATTGGTAACACATGCTTATATGGTGCTACAGGAGGCTATCTTTTCGTCTATGGACAAGCTGGAGAAAGGTTTGGTGTTAGAAATTCTTTAGCTCAGTCTGTTGTAGAAGGAGTTGGTGATCATGCTTGTGAGTATATGACGGGTGGATTAATTGTCGTAATAGGTCCATCAGGTCGTAATATTGGCGCAGGCATGACAGGAGGTCTATCTTATTTCTTAGATGAAGAACATGATTTGGTTTCTAAGATTAATTCCACCATTGTAGTTGCTCAAAGAGTTATTACTAAAGAAGGAGAAGATCAATTGAAAAATATTATCGAGCTTTATGAGATCAAAACAAAAAGTCCAAAAGCAAAACATCTTTTAAATAATTGGAAGTTATATTTACCAATGTTTTGGCAAATAGTTCCACCTTCGGAAAGTAATACCGCCTTCACTAATACGGAATTCTCTTCTTTTTCACCTGTTTCAAATTGATATAATATTAAATATATATTTTTAGCTATTTGTGAAGTTTTAAAATTTTTAATATATTTATTTTTTACTATGTACTAGAATATGATTCATGTATCTCTACAATGTTTTTAATAGAATAATATAAAAGTACTAGAAAAAAATAAATACTAAGAGTTTACCCTGTATGGCACATAGTGTAAAAGTATACGACACTTGTATTGGATGTACCCAATGTGTACGTGCATGTCCTTGCGATGTTTTAGAAATGATTTCTTGGGATGGTTGTAAAGCTGGACAAATAGCTTCTGCTCCTAGAACAGAAGACTGTATTGGCTGTAAACGCTGTGAAACAGCTTGTCCTACAGATTTCTTAAGCGTAAGAGTGTATTTAGGAGCAGAAACAACACGTAGTATGGGACTTGCATACTAAAAATAATTTTATACTCCAATTAAATAATATCTATGTTAGATTATTTAATTGGTCCAACTCTTACTTTATATACTTGAAGTTTTTTATAATGAATTTATTTGATTTGCAGTTAAAGAAAAAGATCTATGAGAAGAAAGCAGTTAAAATTATTGCTGGTTTAGATAACTTTAGTATCAAAAAGATTATTCAAATAGCAAAAGCTGCAGAACTAGGAGGAGCCACCTATCTAGATATTTCAGCTAATCCAGAGGCGGTAAAGATTATTAAATCAGTTACAAGTTTACCTATTTGCGTGTCCTCTATTGATCCAGCTCATCTATACAAATGTATATTAGTAGGAGCTGATACTGTGGAAATAGGTAATTTTGATTGCTTTTATAAAAACAATATTTATTTTTCTTTCAATGAAATTCTTAGTCTAACTAAAGAAGTAAAAGAACTTTTACCAAATAGTGTTAAAATTTGCGTAACCATTCCGCATCACTTATTATTAAATCAACAAATTAAGCTTGCAAATAGTTTAAAAAACCTTGGAATAAATCTTATTCAAACAGAAGGCTTAAGCACAAAAAATTACTCTACTGCTAATAGTTATAATTTTGTTAGTGATTTTACTAACAAGGCTTCTTCTGCCATTTCATCTTCTTATGCAATAGCAAATTCAGTTGATATTAATATTATTGCATCATCAGGTATTAATGCAATATCAGCTCCTATAGCTATCTCTTATGGAGCATCAGGTGTAGGTATTGGATCAGCTTTGAATACTTTTTCTACTATTGGTGAAATGGCTAGTTACATAAATGAAATAGTTAATTCTGTTTCATGTAATAATAAATATACTGTGAATCATTCTTGTTTATCTCTTGAAAGTTTTGAGATTTTCAATAAAACGGTAAATATATAAAGTTTGGCTCTAGTTATTATATGCTATATTTTCCTAACTATGAAGATAAAATCTAAAAAATTTGCAATTAATATAAAAAATATCGTTACACTTCTGTTTTTTACGTTTTTTACTATTCTTATTTGGCTAGTTTTAAATATTAAATTAGTAGGTACTGGATATTTGTTCTTTATAGAATTTAATAATGCACATGGTATAAAACAAGGAACATCCTTGAGAATGAGAGGAGTTGATATAGGATATATTAAAAATATAAAAGTTGATTTAAATTCTGTAATAGTATTAGCTTCTATTGACTCTAAAACTACTTTAATTCCTAAGAATTCTATAGTAGAGACTAATCAAACAGGTTTACTAAATGATACAGTAATTGATATTATTCCTTTAGAAAAAATAAAATTAACAAAGTCTCAACAAATTAATGTACTTTCTCAAGAATGCATGAAGTCTGATTTAATTTGCCATTTAAATTTTATAGAAGGTGATAGGGGTCTTAATTATGACGATCTTATTAGATCTGCAACTCGTATTTCACAACGTTTTGATGATCCAAGTTTTTTTCATATTCTTTATGTTCTTCTACAAAATAGTATTGAGCTATCGGATGATCTTATCAATGTGGCATCTGATGTTTCAAGTTTAGTTCAACTATTCTCCAATTATACTTTTAGAATCTTGTTAGGACGTGTATAGTAATAATTAAAATCTTATAAATTATTCTTGTATTACCTACATAACTATGGTTAATCGAAAAAGTGTATCTATGGAATTTTTAAAACCAGTAATTGATTTAGAGTACCAAGTTGATCAACTAAAGAATGTATCTCCTGACTATCGCCCTTATGTAGAAGATGAACTGAATACTCTTCTATATCAGTTGCATAAATTAAAAAAAGATATATTTCATTCTTTGACACCTCTGCAAAGATTAAATCTGGTAAGGCAGCCTGATAGACCTACTACACTGGATTATATACCATCTATATTAGATCAATGGATTGAACTTCATGGTGATCGGGGAGGTGCAGATGATGCTGCTCTAGTAGGCGGAATTGGTAGGTTAGATGGGAAAACAGTAATATTTGTTGGTCACCAAAGAGGTAAAGATACTAAAGACAATTTAGCTAGAAATTTTGGCATGCCTTCTCCTGGTGGTTATCGAAAAGCGTTACGTTTAATGCAGCATGCCAATAAGTTTAATTTTCCAATATTAACTTTTATCGATACTCCAGGAGCTTGGGCAGGCATAGAAGCTGAGCGATTAGGTCAAGGAGAAGCCATTGCTGTTAATTTACGTGAAATGTTTTCTTTTACAGTTCCAATTATTTGCACTATTTTAGGTGAGGGCGGTTCTGGCGGAGCTCTAGGGATTGGAGTTGGAGATATAATTTTAATGCTAGAGTATGCTGTATACACTGTGGCTACTCCAGAAGCATGTGCAGCTATTTTATGGAAGGATAGTACGCAGTCTCTAGAAGCAGCAGAGGCTTTAAAGATAACTGCGTCTGATTTAAAAGTTTTAGGTGTAATTGACCGAATTATTGCAGAGCCGATTGGAGGTTCTCAATTAAATCCAAATGCAGCATCTAGTGAACTAAAGAAACATCTAATTATTGAGCTTAACAGACTAGAAAAGTTCTCAGGTGCTCAAATAAAAGAACTTAGATATAAAAAATTTCGAAAGATAGGTGCGTTTTATGAAGAATAG
Organism: Endocladia muricata; assembly: GCA_032356245.1. Classification (NCBI taxonomy): domain Eukaryota; phylum Rhodophyta; class Florideophyceae; order Gigartinales; family Endocladiaceae; genus Endocladia; species Endocladia muricata. The sequence continues at coordinate 72,389 of JAUKWC010000003.1, read as the reverse complement.
GTATAAGCTAATAGCTTAATATATCTTATTATAGCTTGACGCATCAGGCTATAATATAAAAAAAATTAGAAAGCTCCTATTTTATGAATCCTGTGGTACTTAGTCCAATAATTATTCCAGTACCAATTACATGTCCAAGACTTGCAGTAGCTAATAGTTCAGGTAAACCAAAACCTTCTAGTCCAAGTATTGGTATTCCTGGTCCCAAACCTCTGACTTTGATACTATACCTTCCAATACCAATACATATAAAATTACATATAATCATAATCAGCGCAGTGTTAGAAGACCAATTAGATGTATGTGGAACTACCGTTAGTAAAATATTTGAATACATATGAGATTAATGCAGTGTAATAAATTTATAGGTTTTATATATAATATAATAAACTAAATTGTATAGATTTTAAATAAATTAGTTAATAATAAATATATCTTAATTAAGAAACCCAACCATAACTATGTAATCCTTTGCCTAGAAAATTTACGCCTAAGTAACAAATCCAAACAACAATAAAACCAACAGATGCTAAAATAGCTGGCTTTTCCCCTTTCCATGACTTACTAAATCTAGTATGTAAATAAGCTGCAAATATTAACCATGTTATTAATGCCCACGTTTCTTTAGGATCCCAACTCCAGTATGATCCCCATGCTTCATTGGCCCATACAGCTCCAGCTATAATACCTATAGTTAGTAATGGGAAGCCTAAACCTATAATGCGGTAACTTAGATTGTCAATACTTTCAAGTACACTTATTCTATTAATAATATTATATTGATGAACATTAATTTGTGCTGATTTCTGATAACTAGATGTTTGATTTGTTATTCTATTACTATGAAAACCTCCTTTGTATATTACTAGAAATAGTATAGATAATAAAGAACCTAAAATTAAAACTGAATAGCTTATCATCATTATACTCACATGCATCATTAGCCAATTTGACCTTAATGCTGGAACTAATGGTGCAGCTTTTTTCATTTCTTCAGGAAGTAAAAAACTAGTAAAAGAAATCAAAAATAAAGATATAGGAATATTTATTGCACCAATCAACCTACTTTGATTTTGTTTTTCTAAAATTAGATGTACAAAAGTTAAACCCCATGTTAAAAAAATTAGAGATTCGTATAAGTTACTTAAAGGAAAATATCCATTCGATATCCATCTCAAGAACAAGGATATTGCAAGGCATATATTTATGAAAAAAGTTAGAGTAGTTCCGATTTTGTAAAGTACATTTAAGTCCGTGAATGCTATACTTAACCAATATATTATCAAGGTAACTAGCAACATAGCAAAAGAGGTATTAATTAAACTGTTTTCTATTAATTGTATATTCATGTTGTTTTTCCAATTTGATATTCAAATATATTATATATGATATGTTGAAATATTTCTGGAAATACATGAGCTATAGTTAGTAAAATGAGAAGAAAAACATAATAATTTATACTAAATATGATTATGAATTTAGTTTTTTTATTATGTTTTTGTGGTTTTAATTAAGATAGTTCGTAATTAGCATAAAGAGTTAATTACATAATCAAGAGCAGCCCCATATTCAACACCTGATTGTGCAGACATATCTCTAGGTACACATAGTCTATCACGACTAAAAGTAAATGCAGCAATATATGCAGATGCAGGTAAATTTAATGTTCTATATACTTCACGAGCTCCTGCAATTCCCCATTCATCAACTGGACCTGTACCACCAACAACTAAAGAATAATTAATTAATCTCATATAGTGATCAATATCTCTATAGCACTTGTTGATTTTTTCTTGACTATCTCCTGCTTCACCAGGATTTTTTAAATATGAGTACTTTGCGAAACAAGCATCTCCTGCTTCTTTTACTACAGCTTCATGATTGTCCGCAAGTCGTGCTGCTGCTTCTAGTCTTGCACCAGCCCTCTGAATATTACCCTGTACTGATTCAAGATCAGAACTAGTTGGAAAACGGCCAGCAGCGTCAGCAGCGCTAATTGTAGTGGTAATAACTGATTTCATTTTTATCTCCTTAATAGATATTCAGTATTTTTGTCTAATACTTTATTAATCTGTTGTTTTACTATTATTAATTGATAGAAGCACAAACTCTATCACAATAGCTCGCAACTTCTGACGATAAAGCAGTACAGTCTCCGCTAGTAGTATCCATTTTTCTCTTAGAAGCTGTATTAGTTACAAATGCAACTGCAGCAGCTTTCATAATACTTACAGCTCTAACCGATGAATTCACCGGTACACCAAGAGCAATGTAAGTCTCTTTTAAACCATTTAAGCAACGGTCTTCTAATACAGATCCATCGCCTGCAAGTAAAGCGTAAGAAATGTAACGTAAAATAATTTCTCCATCGCGTAGACAAGCAGCCATACGACGATTAGTATAGCAGTTTCCACCAGGGGAAACTAAGCCATTGTTTTCGCAAATCATACCAGATACTGCATCAGATACGATACAACTAGCATTGGAAACTATAGAGTTAACAGCGTCTAAGCGTTTGTTACCATCTAAAATAAATGCTTTAAGAGCTTGTAGATCGCTTCCGCCTACATAAGCAGCTTTAGCGTCTGAATTAACTACAACTCTAGAAAATGCGTCAAGCATGGAGTTCTCCTTATTGTTTTTTTGTGAAGGACTTAGCTGTTTCAGCTGTCAATTTTTTGTACAAGCCGATGTATTAGTATCAAAACTATAATATATGAGATTTCTATAGATGAGTATATAACAAGTCAATATTTCGTAATATTTAGCTTTATGCGGTTGGTTTCAATTGTCTATTAAGGAATAGAGTTTTTGATGAAATATTTAATTATATTATCTTTTATCATCATTTGTTTAAGAGTTGCAACTAGATACTTTTTCAAGCCTTGATCTTTTAGTTTATAAACTTTTTTTTTATATATAATCAATTGAAATTCTTGTTCAAGTGTTAATGTATTAGCATTGTCCATATTATGCGAGTATTAATTAGTTTTTTAATATATATTTATTAAATAATGATCAAGACGAAAGTATTTTCTTTTACTAATTCTAGTATAATGTTTTAATATGATTGTTTATGCTAAAAACAATTAGAATAATCATTTATATTAGGTAATTTTAGTTTGTAGTATTTTTTATGTTATGCTGTGCAGACTAAAATTAAACTTATATGAAAGAAAATTATTTAGTTGTTGTATAAATACTTCAGATAATTAATTTTGAATCATATATTCGTAGAAAATTTATTAAAGATAGAGACAAATATGGAGAACTGTTATGTCTATTCCGATATTGAATTATTCCTTTTCAACACAAAATCAAAGAGTTGATGGATTTGATTATTTTCCAGGAGAAGAACAGCCTAAAATTTATACAGTAGATAGTTTGCCTACAGCCCTTGAAATGGATGAAATTATTTGGGCAGCCTATCGACAAGTGTTTAGTGAGCATCAAATCTTAGTAAGTAATCGTGAACCTTTTTTGGAATCTCAATTAAGATTCAATCAAATTAAAGTTAAGGATTTTATTAAAGGACTATTATTATCCCAAGCTTTCCGTAATTTAAATTATGATGTTAATAATAATTACCGTTTTGTAGAAATGTGTATCCAAAGATTACTAGGACGAGATATTTATAATGATAGAGAAAAACTAGCTTTCTCTATTGTTATTGGATCAAAAGGTTTAGAAACTTTTGTTGATATTTTATTATCAAGTGATGAATATGTGGATAATTTTGGAGATAATACAGTACCATATCAAAGAAGAAGAGTTATTACGCAAAGAAGTAAAGGGGAAATTCCATTTAATTTGAAGACTCCTCGTATGTGTCAAGATTTTACTAGCCAGCAAGGTATGCCAAAGCTTTTATGGCCAGGTCCAGTACGTCAATTTAGACCGCAAGAGCAATCTCCTAGGGCAGGAGATCCAGCTTTATTTTTAGATATGGTATTTGAAGTTTCTTCATCTAATTAGTTTAATTTAGTTTGTCTATTGCTTATTATATTGTGCAAAAAAAATCTCCTTAAGCTAATTGAAGTCAAAATTTTTATTATATTAGGAATCAAAAGTCACAAATTTTTGATTCCTTTTTTACTGATTAGCTACCTAACTTAAATGCATCAACAAATAAACCATATACAATACCTATTCTTATTTGATTAACAATGTAAGGGACCTTGAAAAAAAAATTTTTTTTACTATAAATAAGCTTGCTTATCAATTCATTAAATGTGACAATAATAGACGCGGCTATCACGCTCCAATCACCTGTTTGTGCACTTATAGTTGACATTGCAGTTGCAATAAAAAAACCTAAAAGTAAGCTAATTAATTGTATACTTAAATAGTTAAATCCATATTGTAAAATTTTTGTTAGTGATATGTTATTTATCAAGTTCATATAGTATTATGGTTCATTTTTTGTAATTTAGCAGAGAATACATTTATTTCCAACTTATCATAAAATATGAATTAAATATTTTTCTCGCTCAAACTTGTAATTAAATATTCAAAAGGTTCGCTAATCAAAATTTGATAGTCTGAATTAGTATAGTTTAGTTCATCTTGTATAATATTTTCCAGAAGCTTAATACTTCTAATTGTAGGTGCAATAGGTACACCCAGAGAGTTATATGTTTCTTTAAGACCATCTAGTACTCTTTCATTTAAAATATTTGTATCACCAGCAATTAAAGAATAACTAGCATACCTTAAATAATATTCAATATCACGTAAACATGCAGCATATCGCCTAGTTGTATATGAATTACCACTGGGTCTTAATAATTCAGGTTGTTCATTATATAATCTTGCGGCAGTTTCTCTAACAATTTTCGAAGCTTGACTATTAATTAATTCAATTGCTTGAATTCTTATAGATGCGCTATCAAAATATTTATCAATTTGATTAATAGCTTTGCTATCAAGATATTTTCCTATTAAATCATATTTATTTAAAACATTAGTTATAGCATCCTGCATTATTTTTATCTCCAATTCAATATCTTTTTAAACAAAATGATAATATTTTGTATATTAGCTAGACAACAAATCTGTCATTAGTTTATACTAATATGATTGTACTAGTTTTTTGTTATTAACATGTACAATTTTATATATCTTTTCATCTTTTTATATATAAAATGGATATTTCTTACTGTTTAGTTAACATTCTTTATGGAGAAAGTATTCTTCTTTATTATTTTAATACTTTCAATGGTAGTCCTTCGGTTTGTTTACAAGCTAAAAACTCATGTTTAATGAGTCAGTTAATTTGTAAGCATCATAGTTTTAATCAATTATCTCATAGTCACTATTTATATTTAGGTAAAGAACTATATAAAGCGGAATTATCTTTGACTTTAAATCAGTCATATATTCAAAGTTAAGACTGTGAATCTCAAAAAAACAAAGTTTTTTTGTTTAGAATAACATTAGTTCATATTAGAGCATGTAACTCAGTGGATAGAGTATCAGATTCCGGTTCTGATGGTCGAAGGTTCAAATCCTTCCTTGCTCGTGATGTAACAAGAAAAATAAAAAGCTTAAATTTTTAGCTGTTTCATGGTATAATGTTGTATCAAAGGGACTGCTAGGTTTCTACATACAGTTCGGTTTGTATAGCTACAAAGGATGAAGGTGAGCTAGACTTCATTAATCCTAGCTTAATTATAAATGCAAAACATCAAATAGTTTCTTTTTCTAAAAACTTAGTAATAGTATAATTGTTACTACTTAAAATCAATAGTTTTTTAGAATTTCGATCTTTGATTTATCTAAAGTTCGATTAGTGGTTAATATATGCGCTTTAATTTAACTAAATTACAGAGCAAAGTGAAAATTTTTATAGATTACTCCTTTCTACTTTATTAGCCATAAGGTTTATGTGAAGTAAGCTTTTACAATCTGTTTTTTGTATGGACGTGGGTTCAAGTCCCACCAGTTCCATTTATTATTCATTTATCGATAGATATTATTATGACAGATAGCTCTCAAAAAATTATATATATTACAGAGAAAGCAATTAAGCACTTGTTAAGTTTTAATCAATTAAACATAAATAAGATGTATTTGAAAATTTCTGTGAAGCAAGGTGGATGTTCAGGCCTGTCATATTCTATGAATTTTGTAGATAAAAATAATGTTAAAGATTTTGATGAGACGATAGATTACGATCATTTTCAAGTTATCTGTGATAGTAAGAGTTTATTATATTTATATGGTATGTCTTTAGATTATGAAGATGTACTCATTGGAGGTGGCTTTAAATTTATCAACCCTAATGCTATAAAAACATGTGGTTGTGGAAAATCTTTTTCAATTTAATTAATTAATTGAGATATGTTTGCTTTATTAGTATGATATGTAATATAGTAAGATTATAAACAATATTTAATTAATCATCTTACATGATAAACATTAATGGGCTTATATCAACTGATTCTTCTTAAGACGCTATTTCACAATACCCAAACAGCAGAACTTGCAAAGGTTGAACATACTCATATACCAGTCTCTTATAATCAACATGATAAAAAAACAAAAGCTTCTTTTGGAAATACAATATTGTTAAAACGAAATACAAAAGTCACAGTAGCTAAAACTGAATACTTCGTTGATAAAAAGCTAAAGTCTAGCAATTTTATTACTAACTTAATGAATCGATATTGGCAAGAAAGAATTTATTTTTCCTCTCTTAGTCCAGAATATGAACACTACACAAGGCAGCTAAAAATTAAAGGCATTGCTACCAAGTCAAATGAATATAAGCATTTTTTGTATAATTTTAATAAAGCATTAATTTCAGGCAAAATTAAAGTTTATTCTACAGCAGATTCACAAAAAAGTTTACTTGACAGTCATGTAAAGTTTAATCTTCGATATGTTTGGCGTAAAGGTTTAAATGGGTTTTCATTTAGTAATGTATACAATAGTATAATTAAAAATACTAATATTAATCCTTTGAGTACTACAGATTCAAATTTTGTAAAACAATTACAGGTAAATAGACTGCCAGTTTTTATGGTAGCAAACAATTTAAATCAAATAATTATGTCTGAGCCATCAAATGCATTAATAATCAATAGGCATCTTGTATCTAAAATATATCAATGGTATAATGATAGCTTTCGTGGTAATATTGATCAACAAAATGTTTATCATGGATTATTATTTGTAAATCCTTATGATGCACTAGAATACAAAAATCATATTAAGCAAAAGTATGGACACTATGATCTAAATCATAAGCTTAAAGTTTCAACTACCGGTCTAGACTTGTATTATAGACTTGTTAATCAATCCTTATCTCGAGCACAATTTCATCTTATTCCTGATTTTAAAGAATTGGAACAATTAATTAATCATTATCAGTATTTAAAGAATGTTTCTTTTCATAAGAAACAGAAGCATGCAAAAAGACTTTTTCAAGGTCAGCCAATATATATAATAAATTTTGCAAAAATGATAAATAAAAAATACTCAGACAATTCTGTATATATTTCGGATCAAGCTGATGAGTATAAGGATCATACAATTGCTTTTCTTAATTATGATATCGCACTGAAATATTGGCAGCAACTAAGAAAAAAAACATTTATAAATAATTTACCAAAAGAGCCTAAAGTTTTAGTATACAACTTAGAGAGTTTTCTAGCAGACACTCAAAAAAATAATGAACAATTTGTTCTTGTACCTCCATATGAATCTTATAAGTTTATAATGTTAGTTAATTCAAATAAGTATCAAAGTCCTACAAAGATTATATTAACTAGTGCTGCTCTGCATTGTAAGATAACCGTACAAAGATTTATATGGGCTATAACTAGTAAACTACCAGTTAAGTAATCAGTTACTTATATATAGAATATTAGTATTTTTATTACATATTTTTTTCAAAAGATTTATTACTATTTTCTTGAATAGTATTCAACTACAAGTAATTCATTAAGTTCTAAAGCTACCCACCTTCTCTCGATGATACCATTTACTTTACCAAACATTTGTTTTTTATCTAATTGTAAATGGTCAGGGATGTTAGCTAAACCTGGGAAATTTAAGTATTTTTCTACTAACATCTTAGATGATGTCTTACTTTTGATTTTGATAATATCACCAGGCTTACATTGATAACTACTAATAGAAGTAATCTTATTATTTACTAAAACATGTTTATGATTTACTAACTGCCTAGCCGCTGGAATTGTTGGTGCCATACTAAGTCTAAAAATTATATTGTCTAATCTCATTTCTAATATTTGTAATAAAACTAAGCCAGTTGATCCCTGTACTTTTTTAGCAGTTTTTATACATCTTAATAGTTGTCTCTCACTTAAGCCGTAGTTAAAACGTAATTTTTGCTTTTCTTCTAGCCTTAAAGAGTATTCTGATGGTTTGTGTGATTGTTTTCCGTGCTCTCCTGCAGGTGTTTGTTTTTTTGATTTTTTTCTTGTTAGTCCTGGTAAATCACCTAATCTCCTACAAATACGTAGTCTCGGTCCTCTGTAACGTGCCATACTTATTATTCCTTATTATTTAATTTCTAATTTAATGCTACAGCAACAGTTTAGCAAAATTTACTTAGATAAGCATTTTTTTCATTCTTTTTTGGGTGATAAAATCATGATCATGTGTTTACCATCTCGAGAAGGAGGTTGTTGAACTTCTGCTATATTATTTAATTCATTAGCCATCCTTTTTAAAAGTTCAATAGCTAAGTTATAGTGTTGAATTTCTCTACCCCGAAAAGTAATAGTTGCTTTTACTTTATCTCCTGATTGCAAAAAACGGGATGCTTGATTGATCCTAACTTTATAGTCATGTTCTTCTATTTTATATCTCATTTTTACTTCTTTTAAAGCCACGTTATGTTGTTTTTTACGAGCCTCCTTTGCTTTCTTTTCTTGCATAAATTTATGTTTACCATAATCTAAAATACGGCAAACAGGTGGATCTGTCTTATTGTTAATCATTACCAGATCGAGTCCTTCATCAAGAGCAATTTGAAAAGCATCATTAGAAGAGTATATTCCTAGCTGGTTTCCTGAAATGCCAATCAGGCGAACTTTATGGTACTTAATTCGTTCATTAATAATAGGTAGTTCGTTATTTTTTTTGTTTGTTTTGTCTAGCACAAGTAATCAATAATAGAAATTTTTTAGTTTATGAAAAATATTGATAAATATCTTTAATTTATTATACCATTACATAGATAATAATAACATCAAGGCCATCTTAAGTAGAAATTAATTATTTATGAAACATACATTATCCGTGCTCGTTCAAGATGAAGCAGGTGTTTTATCAAGAATATCTGGACTATTTACAAGGCGTGGTTTTAATATAGAAAGCTTAGCTGTAGGACCTGCAGAAGCAACTGGCATGTCTCGTATTACCATGGTTGTTCCTGGAGACAATAGAACAATAGAACAGTTAACTAAGCAGCTATATAAGTTAATCAATATCTTTAAAGTACAGGACATAACCAACATCCCTTGTGTTGAAAGAGAATTAGTTTTAATTAAAATACAAGCATCCGTAGAGACTCGCTCATTAATATTTGAAATAGTAAACGTTTTTAGAGCAAAAATAGTAGATCTAGCATGTGATTATCTAATTATAGAAGTTACAGGCGATCCAGGTAAAATAGTTGCTATTGAGCAACTTCTTTTACAGTATGGTATTGTGGAAATTGCACGTACGGGTAAAATAGCATTAATGCGTTCTTCTAAAGTTAATACAGAATCTTTAAAGAATAGGACTAGTCAAAAAATTTTCTTATCTTGAGCTAGCCAGCTTCCGGGTTTTTCTATAAATGATAAGCACTCTACTAAATCCCAATCTACTTGGTAATAATTTAGAGAAACTTTTGCATTAACTTCGATTAAGGTATTATTCGGTATAAAGTTACTGGTAGATTTGATTTGTGTTTCTAAATGTTGATTTTGAATTATTTGATAAGTTTTACATATTTTTATTTGTCTACAGTTTATACATATACACATTTTAGATTTTTCTTTGGAAGATATTTATATTGGGGGTGGAGGGACTTGAACCCTCACGATTACTGAAAATCAACAGATTTTAAGTCTGTTGTGTCTACCATTCCACCACACCCCCTCATTCAATAAATTATAGTATTTTAATAAACTACTAGGCGGTACCCAGATTCGAACTGGGGATAAAGAATTTGCAATCCTCTGCCTTACCACTTGGCTATACCGCCTTATAACATATATAATATGAAAATATAGTATTATTTGTCAATAAACAAAAAATAGATGGTATTATTCTAATTTAAACAGTCTACTTTGTAGAATATCTTCAGACTGAATTGTTACTAAATCGTTTTTCGTTAGTACTTTGTTTCCACTAATAAAAATACGGTTTGCTTGTCTCATTCTAGCCCTATCAATAGCATTACGTATACTTCTTGCATTAGCAAAGTGAGGTAACTTCATTCTTCTTTCTGCATATTCAAGCAATACTTTATCCGCATTTGGTGCAAATTTGTATTGTTGTTCTTCAAGCATTAATTTTGCAATTTCTAGTAATTCTTTTGCAGTATAATCAGGAAAATCTACATGATTTGTAACTCTAGAAGATAAACCAGGATTTGATTCGTAGAATTTTTCCATACGGTCTTTATAACCAGCAAAAATTACGACTAAATCATTTCTCTGATTTTCCATTACTTGTAGCAAAATTTCGATAGCTTCTGCTCCATAGTCCCTTTCGTTGTCTGGTTTATATAAGTAGTAAGCTTCGTCTATAAATAGTACTCCTCCCATTGCTTGTTTTAAAACTTCTTTAGTTTTTGGTGCTGTATGTCCTATATATTGACCAACAAGATCATCTCTTGTAACTGTCATTAAGTTACCTCTACGGATATACCCTAACCTATTTAAGATATCTGCCATTTTCATTGCTACAGTTGTTTTTCCAGTACCTGGACTACCTGTAAATGACATATGTAGTCCAGGACTTCCAGAAATAAGACCTAAATTATTTCTTAAGCGATCAATTAATAGAAGAGCAGCTATCTCTTTAATTCTCATTTTAACTGGCTTAAGTCCTATTAGCTCTTGTTCGAGCTCATCAATTACTTCTTGTATTTGTGTTTTGTCATATTCTTCTTGTAAATTAACAAGAGTATCATCAGAAAAGTTTTTAGTCATTTATAGTTGAATTTTTTCTACTTTATTTTTAATTAAAATAAAAAAAACTTAAGCTAAGCTATAAGTTTTTCTTATGTAACTAATTTAATTTTTAGTTGTAGCTTTAATAGCGAGACCCCTCTGGTTTTGTAGTTGCATAACTACGGAAGCAATATCTTTGATTACGTCCAACATCTTCTGTTCTTATTAGCTCAAAACCAGGTTCATAAGCAGGTCTATCAATAATAAATGATAAAACACAACTTTCAGTACCCCTTGTATTATCAAATGCATTAACTTTAATGTATTTATCTGAGTGCTGTTTCCGACAGCTACTAATTTCATACATAACATTGGCAGCATCACTAATCTCAAATAATGGTAGCCCCCATAATTCCCAATAGCTATTTCTAGGGTGGGGATCTTCAGTATATTCTATACTAACTGACCAGTTTTGAGAAACTGCATATTGAATTTGTTTGTTAATCTGTTCATCAGTTAAATCTGGTAGAAATGAAAATGTTCCTTGTGTTAATCTCACTTGTAATGCACTCCTTTAATGTTTAAGCAAGCCATAAAGGCTTTTAGGAAAATATATGGTTTAAATAAAAACTAAAATTATTTAGACGTTTGCTGTTGGAGTTTCTACAAAGTCAGCTGTATCTGTAGAAGTATAATTAAATGAAATATCTTTCCATAGATCTAGAGCTGTTTGTAAAGGTCCACAAGTTTTAGCTGCTTCCTTTAAGATTTGTGGACCTTCAGTAACATAATCACGCCCTTCATTACGTGCCATCACCATTGATTCTAGTGCTACACGGTTAGCTGTTGCACCAGCTTGTATTCCATCGGGATGTCCGATAGTTCCTCCTCCAAATTGAAGTACAACGTCATTTCCAAGGTAGTCTAATAATTGGTGCATTTGACCACAGTGAATACCACCAGATGCGACAGGAGTTACTTTGCGTAAAGAAGCCCAGTCTTGCTCAAAGAAAATACCTTGTGGTAAATTTACAGGCAAATGAGTTTCTAATAAAGTGTTATAAAAACCACGAATCATTAAAGGATCCCCTTCTAACTTTCCAACAACAGTACCTGCATGAATGTGGTCAACTCCAGCCATACGCATCCATTTGCAAATAACACGGAAGTTCATACCATGGCTTTTTTGTCGAGAATATGTAGAATTACCTGCACGATGTAAGTGTAGAATCATATCATTTTTACGAGCCCATATCGCCATAGTTTGAATTGCAGTATAACCAATTACAAGGTCAATCATAATGATAATACTTCCTATTTCTTTAGCAAACTCAGCTCTCTCATACATATCTTCCATCGTAGCTGAAGTTATATTTAAGTAATGACCTTTAGTTTCTCCTGCAGCTGCAATTGCACGATTTACACCCTCCATCGAGAATAAGTATCTTTCCTTCCAACGCATAAACGGCTGAGAATTGATATTTTCATCATCTTTTAGAAAGTCTAATCCACCTCTTAAACCCTCATACACTACTCTGCCATAATTCTTACCAGATAAACCTAACTTGGGTTTAACAGTTGCGCCTAAAAATGGACGACCAAATTTATCCATTCTTTCACGTTCTACAACAATTCCTGTGGCAGGGCCTTGAAAAGTTTTTAAATAAGCAACTGGGAGACGCATATCTTCTAGTCTTAAAGCTTTAACAGCTTTGAAACCGAAAACATTTCCGATAATTGAAGCTGTTAGGTTAGCGATAGATCCCTCTTCAAATAGGTCAATATCATATGATATATATGCAAAATATTGATCAGAAGTATTAGGTACTGCATCTACTTTATAAGCTTTAGCTCGATAAAGATCACAAGCAGTTAAAAGATCTGTCCAAACAACTGTCCAAGTTGCAGTAGATGACTCACCAGCTACAGCAGCAGAAGCTTCTACAGGATCTACACCTGGTTGAGGTGTTACACGGAATAAGGCTAGTACATCAGTTTCTTTTATTACATAATCAGGATCCCAGTATCCCATTTTAGCATATGGAATTACACCAGATTCATAACGTTCATTTTTAATCCTAGTCCGTTCTTCCACAGATTGAGACATGTATTCCTCCTTGAATTTAAGGCAGTATCATTAAATTGTTTGGTTTACTGATTAATATTAGTATAGATCAAAAGACTAATCTCTAGTTTTTTAAACAGTTAAGCAATAAGATTTTTATCATCATTACTTGTTGACCTTACTTATAAATCTACCATTATATATATATCAAAAAATTGTCATTTTATTTATAAGAGTGATAAAATTTACTAATAATAACAAATCATCTTTTTATTAAAATTTACCTCTTATAACTATAAAATGTATTGTACTCATAGTTTTAGCTCTTTAAATAGAGTCTATAAGATAGATTTTAATTTTTTCTTATTTATAAGCTCTGAGGAGGAATAGATAGTAATGTAAAAAGATAAAATATGAATAGTCATAGCATAGATATAACTTTTTATGATAATATTTTGGAAGAAAGGGAAAGAAGTTGGAGATTAAATATTGTCTGTCTCAAAAGTACCACAAGTTATAGATGCGTCTTTTCATCAAGAAGTGATAAAATCAAATGTTCCTGTACTTGTTGATTTTTGGGCACCTTGGTGTGGACCATGTAGAATGATTGCACCAGTTATTGATGAAATAGCTGATGAATACAGAGAGAAGATAAAAGTTGTTAAAATAAATACAGATCAAAATCCCAGTACAGCAACAGAATATGGAATTAGAAGTATTCCAACAATTATGATTTTTATGAAAGGTAAAAAAGTAGATACAGTTATAGGAGCTGTACCTAAATCTACATTAGCTAGTACTTTACAAAAATATCTAAAAAATACGTAAAAATTTAAATACTTTATTTGCATGAACGTTTATAATATATAAATATGTCTAAAATCTGTGTAATTACCGGTAAAAAGACAAACAGTGGTTATTCTGTATCTCATTCGCACGTTAAAACAAGAAAAAAACAGTATGTTAACTTACAGAAAAAAAAAATCTGGTCCCAGAAGCAGAAGAGGTGGATAAAAATGAAGATTTCAACAAAAGCAATTAAATCATTGCGTAAATTATGTCTATAAAAATAGTGACAATTATTTAAAAATATGCTATAGTATCTTACATAAATAACATGAGAGTTTTGGGAGAAAAAAATGACACCTTTTAAAAATGTACATGATGAATATGATCTAAGTAATTTAGATGAATTATCTTTAGAAACACCAGTTGGATGGTCATCAATTTGCTTAGATCAAACTATTGATTATTATATAGAATGTAATTCTATTAGTGTCGATAGTGATAACTTACAAAATAGTACATCTTAAATTAATTACTTTTTGAATAAGATAAACGATGCTATTAAATAACATCGTCAAATCTTTTTTGCTAGCGTAGCTCAATTGGTAGAGCAGCTGATTTGTAATCAGCAGGTTATGGGTTCAAGTCCCTTCACTAGCTATTTTTGTATTGAATAGAAGAGGACTAATAAGACTATAATAAATTTAGTCCTACACTCTGTAAGATAGGAATATTTGCTAATAATAAATATGCAAATCCTGCTCCCCCTACTGCACCAACTAAAAATCCTGCTGTAAATTGTCCCCAGCCTTCTTTTGTTTGCAATACATCTTTTGAATCATCTTTATCAAAAGAAACATTTCCATACATAGAAAGACAAGTTGTTAGAATTATAATGAGTCCAACAGAAGACAAAAAACCTGACAGTAAAGCAACATCAGTATTTCTTAATGGTCCTAGTTTATCAAAAGGACCAACTAAAAAGTAACCATGAGCCATACCAATTTCTAGCCCTCTTAATAAAGGAGATAACCCACGTCTATAAGCCGGTAAATTACTCAATAATCCCTTAGTAAAACTCGACGTGCTAACAGGTGTAGATAAATTACCGACAAAGGGATCATTATTATAAGGTTTTATAAAATCTGACATAAATCTGCTCTCCAGAAGATAAAAAAAATAAAGGCGTTTTATGAATTATACTATAAGGTGTATTTATAAAATATATCTTAAATTAATATATGTTATTATATTAATAATGATTAATAGTAAATCAAAATATTTATTGCAAAGGAACAAAGGATGTCTATTATTATAAGTTACTTATTATTTATGTTAGTATTTACTGGATTAGCTTTAAGTTTGTTTTTTGGCTTACAATTAATAAAATTAATTTAAACATATAAAAAACATTAAGAAAACAATTACAAATAAGTTTTAATATTATTAAATAGAATGTCGAATATTCGAATTGAGAAAATTTTAGGGTCTCGTAGGCTAAGTAATTATTGGTGGGCATCGTCAATTCTAATAGGTGGTTTAGGTTTTTTTTTAGTTGGATTGTCAAGTTATTTTAAAGTTAAACTTTTACCTTTTATCAAATCATCTGAGTTGCTATTTCTTCCACAAGGCATGATTATGACATTTTATGGTACAATAGCTATTTTAATAAGTATTTTTTTGTGGTTAACTATTTTATGGAATATTGGTGGAGGATATAATGAATTTAATAATGATAAAGGTAAAGTTACTATCTTCAGGTTAGGATTTCCAGGTAAAAATCGTATTCTTCAACTAGAATATAATATTCAGGAGATTCAATCTATTAGAGTTAGAATTCAAGAAGGACTTACTACTAAAAGAGAAATCTACCTTAAAACTAAAGATAAACGTGAAATTCCACTAACGCGAGTTGGGCAACCACTGTTATTGTCTGAGATAGAGGAACAAGCAACTTCTTTAGCAAGTTTTCTAGGGGTTATACTTGAAGGAATAGAATAACATTTGTTTAATCGTTAATGTTGCTAATTCATAACTATTTATATGTGCTATATTCTTATATAGCGGGTATAGTTTAGTGGTAAAACCTTAGCCTTCCAAGCTAATGATGCGGGTTCGATTCCCGCTACCCGCTATCAATAAGAAAAAGTGCTTCTTATCTTGTAGAACTAGTTTTTTATGAGGAGACTTTTTTTCTCAAAAATCAAAAAGATAAAATTTAATAAAAAATTAGATTTTTAACTTACTTTATTCACTAATCTTATCAATTTTTTATTTAATATATGCATCTGGCTGGATTCGAACCAGCGACGTCCTTTACAGGATGGCGGATTAATAGAGTCGATTTCTTAAAAACCTCTCTTACAAAACCGTACGTGAAACTTTCGCTTCATACGGCTACTTCCTATAACTAAGCTTTTAATAAAACATTTGCGTATAAGTTAACAGCAAATAAAAGAAAATATACTCCAATAAATTTTATTTACACTTTTTTTTACTTTTATTTAGATATTTAAAATTTAATGTATTCATAAGATTATATAAGTTGTTCATATTAATAAGAGGATAGTAATATGAAAAAAAGATTATTGATTCTTTCTTGATTACAAAAGACATATCAAAAGAACTACGGTTGCTATTATTTTTCAACTTATTAAACTTATTTTGATAAGACATTAAATCTTTCATATGATATAAAAACCTTATATATATAATTTGATCTATAAAAATACGAAGTGTACCTAATTTTTGATGTAGTTCAAAACTTTTTTTTGTATTTTGATTTGTTTTAATTATATAATCGAAGATCTTAAAAATTATATTTGTTTTTCTAGGAACTATTTTGTTTGATAAATGTATTTTAAAATTTTCTAGTTGATTAAATACATACTGTTTTTGTACATATGTATTTGGTATTTGAAATTTATTTATATATGTAGTAAATAAATTTATGCAACTGTTACATGAATAAACTAGTTCTAACATTTTTAATTGATAAGAATCACTATAAATATAATTTATACTAAACCATTTGGAACCATTGCACAGTATTTTATTCAGTAAAGTATTTAGCTTATCTTCAGGAGTCTTGGTCCATTCATTAAAATTTGTATTTAACATAGAAGGTTCAGCTAGCGATTGATGATTTAACCAGTATTTTAAGTATTTACTAATTACAGGCAAAGTGTTTAATTTCTTTATTAAGTATTGTATATCAAAGTATTTACTTTTTGTTGTACATTGTGAAATATAAAGACTTTTTTTTTCTAATTTATATTTCAACACTTTATTAAAAAAGCTACTTAATCGATGCTGAAAATAACATTTTCTGCTAGCATAGATACTTGACTTATACTGAGGTTCAAACTTAGCTTGCCATTCAGGCGACATACATAGAAAAACAAGATATTTCTTTACACTTTCTACAAGAAAAAAGTCTTGACTTAGTAAATTTGTTGTATTAAGTAAAGAGTTATACAAAAGTGTTTTATCTAAGTCATTAAATCTATAAACCTCTTTATTATGAATTTTATAGTAAAGTGAAGTGTATGTTAAAGTCTGCTTAACTGCAAAAATTTTTGCATCTTTAGATGTTAAAATATAGTTTTGTATCTTATGTAAACTTTTGGGTTTATATTTTTTAGATAGATAGTATATTTTAGCTTGAAGAATAAACATTCTTTCTTTTATATGAATCCAAGGTAAATGATTCCATTTGTTAAACTGATTTATCACTATATTCTATTTCTTGCTTATTTTATAGGCGCAATACGTTTGCTTATCTTTAATATTAATAAAGCTTTGGCTTTTTATTGCTTCTTACTAATAGATAAGGATCCTTGCCTTTAGTATTATTTTGTATTAAACAAAATACTTATTTATTAGTTACTCCGTTCCATATTTCCAATATTCTAATTGACTTAGACTCCACTCTATATATTAATTGTCTCGTTAAAAAATCATGTATAAATTAACTCATAGTAATCATACTTAAGGACATTAATACTTTAAATAAGAAGTATTTTTATATTAATATTTTTTTAAGGGTTTGCTTTCCTAGTCGTATCAATTTTCCATTTAGTCAGCTTGATTCAATTATAATTAAGGCTTATGTATACTTGAATTGACTAAATGAGTATATTCATGATTTTGAATAGTTAGATTGTTTACTTACTAACAAAAGAAATATAGTTTTTCTAGCTGTTTTTCTATAATCTAAATGATTATATTTTGATTTAGATCATAGTTTCTAAATTCAAATATAGAATGAATTTTTAACTGCAAGAATATACGGATCGCACATGAGTCCGCTGCCTTCGGCCTCTCGGCCACAGATGCATTGTATAAATAATAATAAAACTAAATCTAACTAAAAGCAATACCTTGAGATAAAATAGTTAGTCGTTCTAATTTTTAATAGTCATTAAAATCATTCCTAGTATTCTATTCATTCATATTATGGTAAGTAGCTACTGCTGATGGAGAAATTTTATTTAAATAGCGAAATATCCAATATTTAAATATCGTATCTAAAATTACAGGAAATGTTGAAATAAAAACAAAAATGAAATCACGACTTTCTGCTATACCAAAATGGCGCAAAATTACTTCAATTATTACTTCCCAGCCATGTGGAGAATGAAAGCCTACAAATATATCTGTAAATAAAATAATGAAAAATGCTTTTGCCGTATCACTTAGGCTATAAACCAATTCATTAATAAAAGATTTTAGAATTGAAAACTGTCTTTTTGTTATGATTAAAGTAGATACTATTGTTGTTATAGAAAGAAGATCTGCCAAAATGTTTTTAACTGCAGATGAACTTTCATTAGCATACTGAGTAGCTAATTCTAAAGCCTTATCAGTCATTTTTTGATTAATTAGTCGAGAAGAAGGATTATTTATCTTTCCAATTAATATTTCAAAATGCAATCCTTCTTCAAAGCGTTGTAATTCGGCAAAAGCTCTCTCTTCTTGAGATTTATTTAAAAAAATATTATACTCACCGTGATTCCAGATATAATCTATACATGGCCCAAAAACAAAACTTTTTGAAAACTGATTAATAAGTACAGGTATTACTAATAATAGTAATAAGTATTTGACAGACGCAACAGTTTGATATCTAGCAACTTTAAATTCTTCTAATGCTTCAATTTCTGCGTTTGGGTCAAGTTCTTTTTTAAATTTTTCAAATAATTTATTTATAGATCGAGGAAGTATTCCCGTTTTTTCTAAAGCAGATTGATTAATTTTTTTCAGATTCCAATATTTCATATTTTATCTTTATTATATATATAAACTGACTTTGTGGTACTAATAAAACTAGTATAGTAAAAATAGATTTTAAAATTTCAAATGATAAAAAACAAAATTATATTTAATACTTATTACACATTTCAAAGTAAATTAATACATATAAATTCTATTTTTATTAAATACATTTATTTAATAAGTGCATGTGTAATAGGAATTAATATATCTCAAAACTGTATATTAACAAAAATAGCAATAGATGATACAAGGTTGGCATTTAGTATTAATGTAGTGTATTTAATTGATTCTTATAAACAAAAAAAAGATATTAATCGTATAGAAGTAAAAGGTGCCAATTTTGTCTTTACTAAAAATATATTAAACCAAAAGAATTTTTTCAGTAATGTAATCAAAACCTATAAAACAAATTTAATAGAAATAATGAACCAAGTACAACAGTCTGGTTTTGTTAAAGATGTACAAGGAAATTCTATTAAGAGGCATCGTATAAAACGTTTACTAATTAAGATGCAGATAAATCCTTTAGTTAAAAGTATTAAAGTAAAACAATGGCATAAACTGCAAATATCAAAAACTACTTTAATCAGTATGTTAAAAGAGAATTTAGGTCAGCCAAAAAATTATATAACCATTAATAATAGCATTGATGAAATACAAAGATGGTACAAAAAAAAAGGATTTGATTGGGTCCAAATTAAGACTTCATATGATAGCAATATGAAATGCTTATCTTTTAATATTTACGAAGGAAAAATAGAAAAAATAGACTTAATTTATAATAGACAACATAATTTACAAGTAAATATTATTAATCAAATAGAAAAAAGGATTATTCAGTATGTTAACGTACATTCAGGCAAAATATTAAATGTTAACAGCTTGCAAGTAGAAATAGATTACTTAAAGACATTAGGATTAGTTTCTAGTTGTACTTATAGAGTAGTACAGAATAAAGATTCTTTAAATCTAATATTAAACTATAATATTCCTTTAAAAAGAGAGTTATTTTTACATATAAAAACAACTATTTTAGATTATCAAATATATACACAGTTGCATTCTCGTAAATTTTTAAGTTATATAAATCTTATCATGAAAAAAATAGTTCTTGATCAAATATTTATTCTAAATACTTGTTTTCATGTAATAACTAGGTCTCCAAATACTATTGTTTATAACACTCTAAAAACTGATATTAAAGAAATTTTATTGCAATATATTTTGTGTTATAAGTATACTTCGTCTAACGTTTACAAGGGAAATAGATTTTTTTTAGAAACTAAAAAAAATAATAGATTAAACTACTTAAATATAATGTATTCAAACTTTAATATCAAAGCCTATACAAATTTATCTACATACCTTGTAAGTAAATATTATGAAAGTTTTTGTTTCAGTGATAGAGTATTTTTACTAAAAACGAACAAAATAATTAGATATACACCAAACAAATCTTTAAACTCGTGGGCTAAAGCTAAAAATACTATTTTTTATTTTAAGCATAATATAGCTGGCTGGTTTAATCTAACAGAAAATTTTTTTCAACAGTCCAATCTACACTATAAGCAATATCTTAACTTTCATACCTTTTACAATGATTACTATATTGACAAGAATAAAAAATTCAATATATATACGCTATCGGATTTATCTAAAATAATTAAACAAAAAATAATTGGATTACAACTGAACTTTAAATATAAGACTTTATCTACTATTAGATACCTTGAACCTGGTGTATTTTTCTTTGCAGAATGTTCTTCTTATTTTTCTTATCCTGTGATCAAAAAAAATCTTACAAATAAAAAAATATTTACTGCTCAAAGTATTTATATAAAGTACTGTCAGATTTTTAGTTTACCACAAATGGCTGTTAATAAATATAAAAGCTCTTTAACATTACTAATGGAAACAAATTTTAATACGGTACAAAAATCTTTTTTATTGATATCACCAATACGTTATTGGAACAAATCAAATAGATTTAATAAACTTCTAATACCTGATTCTAATTTATATAAATGTACTATAGAATACCATCTTTCTAAGAATAGGTTCCTATCTTTATATTTTCTTTCTTCTATTCAAAATTGCTTCTCGAATAATCATATGACCAATTACTTTTTTCAGCCATATATTTCATCAAATGAATACTTTAATCAAATAAATAAGACTACTGGCTTGGGGTTACAATTAGATGTACCAATAAACAAAATATCACCCATACGTATTGAATTTCAAATTGATTTAAATTCAAAGAAAGTTTTGAACCTTTCTATATATACATTATACTATTAAGACTACCAATCTACTCGGATTAATTAATGTCTAAATTAAAGTCTATGCTTAACGATACAGAGGGTAAATGGGTTGCTCAGCAAACAATTTACTATTTAAAGAATAAACGTAAAAGTGTAAACACTTTTAAAATTCAAATATTTCCTTTATGTGATAAACAGAATTTATCTGACTCAAATATAGTAATAACTTATAGATATTATTATACTAACAATAATAACAAAAGTTTAGTAGAGAGAGTTAGTTACTCTTATAATTATGTAAAAAGTAGTATAGTAGAGTTTGGAACTATAAAAAAAACTAGTCCAAATAGTGTAAAGACTTACTCATTTTCTGTAATACACAAAAATTGCCTAAGTACAGATTATAGTACAAGAAGTCATCAGTACAGAGAATTCCTTTACTCTATTAGTAAAAGCTTTAGAATATCTATTGTTATAATTAAAGAAAATAATCGATGTATAGCTATTTGCTTTACATCAACTATTAAAGTTCTAAAAAGTTAGTAATGTATTAATAGTAATAAATATTTTTAAGCCTCTTAGCACTACTCTAAATCTTTGCGATTAGGATTTCTTGAAGGATCATTTGATAAAAAACCAAAAAAGAATAGAGAAACAAAAAATATAATAGTGGTGTATACAAAGATCTTTAACGTAAACATAAGAAATTTCCTTAAATAATAATTAAATTGTGTTGAAAAAAGTAATTTACATGTACTTAATAATATTGTATATGAAAAATTCATAAACTTCATAATTTACTTAAAAAAACAATTAATCGTTAGTTAAACTATTTAATTTTTTAAATAAATTTTATCTGTTTTAAGAAAAACTTCTCTTTTCTTTTTTCTATCTTTATCCGAAATTTTTAATAATTGATATTTAATCTTTATTGCACCTTCAATTATAACAAAACTTTGTGCGTAATAATAATATAAGACCTGATGACTTATTGTTTCATTTGCATACATTTTAATTAAATAAACTGATTTCTTCTTTTTGTTATTTTTTAAGGATACAAAAGCTTGGATTAACAACTTTTTGTTATAAATAGACAATTTTGGCAAGGTTATTATTCGCCCAGTGAATACAAATTTATTTATCATGATCAAAGTTGGATTAAAAAGTAGAACTTTCTGAACTATTTAAGGTTTTATAATTAAGATCCTTTAACTTTTTCATGATTTTATTAAAATACTCTTGCAAATACATTTCTAATGTAACAAGTTCTTCATCTTTTATTTGCAATAAGCTATATACTTCCTTCATTGGGGCATAAAAATTGTCACCTCTAGTTAAAACTTCTGCAAAAGCTAATCTTTCTGAGATATTCCAGCTCCATTGAAAAAAATTTGTGAATTCTCGTGCAAATTTCAAGAAAACAATAGGTACTAGAAATATTCTAGATCTTTGCCCTGAGAGCTTTTCACATAGTTTAATAATTTCTTGAGAGGTCCAAGAGCGATTCCCAACTAGTGGAAAAACTTTATTTCTGGCTTGTTCAATAGATAGACTTTTGACAGCAATTCTAGCTATATCTTGTGTATCTACATAAGCAATTGATGTAAGGTCCCCTGTAACCCAGACAGATTGTTTATCTAATATAGGTAATGCATATTGACTAATAAGACCCTGAAAAAAACCTGCAAGAGGGAAAATTGTATAATCCAAGTTTGCAGTATTTAATTCTTTTTCTATTATTAATTTTAAGTTCATGAGTGGTATTTCAGAATACTTATTAGCATTTAGTATGGAAAAAAAGATAAATCTTTTGATTTTTGCTTTTTTTGCTGCTTGAATTAAGATCTTTTTTCCATATAGATCTATACGATTGGCACTATATAAATCTGATGGCCTCGCAGTAGAAGCATCTATTATTGCTGTAACACCAAATAATGTTAATGGTATTGTTTCAGGGATCTTCAAGTCTCCATAGACTAACTCTGCCCCCCACTCTTTTAAAAAAGTAGCCCTGCGAAAATTTCTTACGAAGCATTTCACATGAAATCCTTCATCTAGTGCTTTTCTTACAATTTGTCTGCCTAAAGTACCAGTACCACCTAGAACTAATAAACTCATAATCTTTGTTTTTATATTTTATATTTAATTATGGGTAGAGAGGGACTTGAACCCTCAAAACTGTAGTTGTCACATTTTGAGTGTGATGCGTATACCAATTTCGCCATCTACCCCTAGATAATTATATAATTACATAAATATCATATTAAAAACAAGACAATATACTATTATATCAATATTTATTATTATTATGTCCATAAATTTATTTAAAATTACATTTTTCAATGATTATCTTATATCTCCTAAAATATGGCTACATAAAATTAAATGTAATATTAAAACAGTAGTATTTTTCTTTAGTCTGTGTAGATTACTTTATCTTAATTATACTCATATTTGTATTTATATTATATTTATATTCCTTATTTCAGTTCAAACCAAAATTCCAAAAAATAATCTCATACCTAGTTTAAACTATCTTTTATTAATACTACTATTTATTTTTAATTATGATAAACGAAACAAATATTATAACTTATGCAAACTAATTTGTTTCACTCTAAATATTAAACTAGGGTCTTTTAACAGTTTTTTTTTAAGAATTTAATAAATATAAAAGATATACATTATGAACTATTATTACCTGAATATTTAATAAAAAGTATCCTTCTTTCTATATCATATTTTGGATCTTTAAAACTTTTGTATTTATCAACTAGGTATGAAGAAATAATACTATTATTTTTAGTATTTTTTCTTAAAGCTAATCATAAATACTTTTCTAAACTAACTCTAATAGTTACTTTTGCATCCCAATTATTAATATCAATGCAATATAAAATGAATCTCAAGGTGGTAGGCTTGAAACTTCGAAGTACTAAACAAACAGCAGTATATTCTTGGATACTCCAAGAGTTTTTCCTATATATAAATTATGAAATGGAACAAATCTCTTCTATCTTATATTGTAGAGAATTTAAATCTAACGAGTATACAGTGACTAATATTTACTATATATAGTTACTATACTAATGTTAACCGGCAATAAAATTTTGACTTTCAGTTTACGATTCTAGATATAATCTTAGTATTACAAATTAGTTATAAAATATTGTAAGCAAAGAATTTTATTAACATAGGGAAACTAATATGAAACAGCAGCCGAAAAATTTAAAATTAAATAAATTAATTAACCAACCATATAAATATGGTTTCCAGACTAAAATTAACTCTGAGTTCTTCCCAAAAGGACTTAACAAAAAAATTGTTGAATTAATTTCTACAAATAAAAAAGAGTCTAAGTGTTTAGCTCATTTTCGACTAAAAGCATACAGTAAGTGGGAAAAAATGAGTGAGCCAACTTGGAGTCATTTAATTTATAAAAGAATTGATTATAATCAATTAATTTATTATTCTGTACCAAAATACAAAAAAAAGTTAAATAGTTTAGATGATGTTGACCCAAGTATTCTAGAAACTTTCAAGAAACTAGGTATACCGCTTAATGAACAAAAAAGGTTAAGTAATGTTGCTGTGGATGCAGTTTTTGATAGTGTTTCTATTGCTACAACCTTTCAAAAAGAATTAGCTGATGTTGGAGTTATTTTTTGCTCTATGTCAGAAGCAATAAATAAATATCCGAATTTAATAAGTAAATATTTAGGATCAGTGGTACCGGTTGGAGATAATTATTTTGCTGCTCTTAATTCAGCAGTATTTAGCGATGGATCTTTTTGCTATATTCCTCAAGATACACATTGTCCACTTGAATTATCTACGTACTTTAGAATAAACAACAAGGAATCAGGACAATTTGAAAGAACGTTAATAATTGCAGACAAAAATAGCTATGTTAGCTATCTCGAAGGATGTACAGCACCAAAATTTGATAATAATCAACTACATGCTGCTATAGTAGAATTAGTTGCTTTTGAAAATGCAACAATAAAGTATTCAACTGTACAAAATTGGTATGCAGGCGATGCAGATGGTAAGGGTGGTATTTACAATTTTGTTACAAAGAGAGGTTTATGTGTTGGTAATAATTCAAAGATTCTTTGGACACAAGTGGAGACGGGTTCAGCTATTACATGGAAATATCCAAGCTGTATACTAGTTGGAGATTATTCTATTGGAGAATTTGCATCTGTTGCTTTAACAAACCATTACCAGCAAGCTGATACTGGTAGTAAAATGATTCATATTGGCAAAAATACAAAAAGTAAGATTATTTCTAAGGGTATATCTACAGGACAATCTAAGAATAGTTATCGCGGCTTAGTTAAATTTGGCCCTAATGCTGATTATGCACGTAACTACTCACAGTGTGATTCTTTAATAATCGGTAATAAATCAAAAGCTAATACATTTCCATATATACAAGTACAAAACTCGTCTGGAAAAGTAGAACATGAAGCATCAACATCAAAGATAGGTGAAGAACAAATATTTTATTTTTTACAAAGGGGTATTAATATTGAAGATGCTTTATGTCTTATGATTAGTGGTTTCTGTAAAGAGGTCTTTAATGAACTTCCTATGGAATTTGCTATGGAAGCGGACCAATTAATGAATTTAAAATTAGAAGGTACTATAGGTTAAATATGGATAAAAATTTACTAGAAATCAATAATTTACATGCTAATGTCAATGATAGTCTTATTTTAAAAGGAGTCCAGTTATCTATAAAACCAGGAGAAATACATGCTGTTATGGGTACTAATGGTTCAGGCAAAAGTACTCTAGCAAAAGTAATTGCCGGTCATCCAAGTTACCGGGTAACTCAAGGAAACATTATGTTTAACACAAAAAATATTACTAAAGAAGATCCCGAACAAAGGGCTATTCAAGGACTATTTTTAGCATTTCAATATCCAGTTGAAATTCCTGGAGTAAGTAATAGCGATTTTTTACGAATTGCATATAATTCAAAACAGAGAGCAAATAAGGAAATGGAATTGGACCCATTATCTTTTTTTAGTTTAATTAGTAAAAAAAGCAAAGAAATAGATATGGATCAAAAATTTTTAAACCGTAATGTTAATGACGGATTTTCTGGAGGAGAAAAGAAAAAAAACGAAATTCTTCAAATGTCTTTATTGAAAAGTAAACTTTACATTTTAGATGAAACAGATTCTGGCCTAGATGTTGATGCGCTGAAAATAATTTCTAACCAAATTAATCTATTATCAAACAACCAAAATGCAATTATCATTATTACTCATTATCATAAAATGCTAGAATATATAGTCCCTGACTATGTGCATATTATGCAGGACGGGAGAATTACATATACTGGAGATGCAGAGACCGCTAAAAGAATAGAAACATTTGGATATGAATCTTTTACATAGTTTTATTTTTGTAAAATTATTATTTTAGACAAAGAAATAAGAAAAAGGATATTTTTATAATAGAATTAATTCTTTCCTTTTTCCATTATTTAAATAGTATGAAAATACTTTTTATGCTGAGAAAGCTTGCTTCACATCTTCAATAGATTTTTTCAGTAATTCTTCTGAATCCGAACTTAGCTTTTTTGTATTACGAATGTTTTCTCCAAATTCAGGTTTTGAATTACGTAAGTCTTCTCTTAATGCATATATAAAATCTTTTACACTAGATAATTTGATATCATCCAAGTGACCATTAATACCTGTATAAATTATTGCTGTTTGTTCCTCTACTGGAATTGGAGAGTTTTGTCCTTGTTTCAATATTTCTCTTAATCGTTGACCGCGTGCTAACTGATTTTGTGTGGCTTTATCCAAATCAGAAGCAAACTGAGAAAAAGCTTCTAATTCTGCAAACTGTGCTAACTCCAATTTCAACTTACCTGCAACCTGCTTCATAGCTTTAATTTGAGCAGCTGATCCAACGCGCGAAACAGAAATACCTACATTAATTGCCGGTCTGATACCGGAATTAAATAAATCTCCTGATAGAAAAATTTGTCCATCTGTAATTGAGATTACATTAGTGGGAATATACGCAGATACATCACCTGCCTGAGTTTCAATAATAGGCAATGCAGTCATACTACCACTTCCTAAATCACTATTCAACTTTGCAGCTCGTTCTAATAAGCGTGAATGCAGGTAAAATACATCTCCGGGATAAGCTTCTCTTCCTGGTGGCCTACGTAATAACAATGACATTTGACGATATGCTTGGGCTTGCTTTGTTAAATCATCATAAATTACCAAGGTAGCTTTACCTTTATACATAAAATACTCAGCTAATGCTGCTCCTGTATATGGAGCAATATATTGTAAAGTAGCTGGATCATCAGCATTAGCTGCGACTATTATTGTATAATCTAATGCTCCTCTTTCTTCTAGAGCAGAAACCACCTGAGCTACTGATGATGCCTTTTGACCAATTGCAACATATACACAAATTACGCCTTGTCCCTGCTGATTGATAATAGTATCTAAAGCAACAGCGGTTTTTCCTGTTTGTCTATCCCCAATGATTAGTTCCCTTTGACCGCGTCCTATTGGAATCATCGAATCAATTGCAGTAATTCCTGTTTGTAATGGCTCACATACTGATTGTCTACCTATAATACCTGGTGCATATGATTCAATTAACCTTGTCTCTGCAGTATTTGGAGTTCCCTTAGCATCAATTGGTCTAGCTAATGGATCTACAACACGACCTAAAAATTCGTCTCCGACAGGAATCTGAGCTATTTTTCCAGTTGCTGTTACAGAACTTCCTTCAAGTATATTCCTACCATCACCCATCAAAACTACACCAACATTATCACTTTCCAAATTTAATGCAATGCCTATTGTCTGATCTTCAAACTCGAGTAATTCCCCTGCCATGACTTCGTCAAGACCATAAACACGAGCGATACCATCACCTACTTGCAAAACTGTACCAATATTAGCAACTTTTAGATCTTGATCATATTGATCAATTTGTTGACGTATAATATTACTGATTTCATCTGGTCTAATATTTACCATACTTTTTGTCTTATATATTATAATATAATCTATTTGCTATTTATAGTGTTAAAGTAAATCTTGTAACTTATTATTAATAACTGTCAAGATGTGAAGCTATTTGTTTTAATTTACCAAATAAACTAGTATCGATTATTTTAGATCCAATTTGAATCTTAAAACCACCTATTAATTTCGAGTCTATGCGGATATCTAATCTTATTTTTTTACTATTTGTCATACATTTCAATTTTTCTATTAAAGCTTTTTGCTGTTCTTCAGTAAAGGCTGACGCTGTTACAATTTCTACTTTTTTAGTAGAATTTAATTGGTAGGCTAACTCTAAATATTTCTCAATAATTAAATTTAATAGAGTAATCCTACGTCTATCTACTAATATTAATAAAAAATTAAGTACTGAACTATTAATTTGGCCAGTAAATAACTTAGTTAAAACGTTTTTTTTATTTTTAATATCAATTAATGGATTATCCAAAAAATATTTTAAGTCCTTAGACTTTTCTAATATTTCAGCAATTAGTAAAACGTCTTGGCTTGTTTTTACCAATAGGCCTGCATTTTGAGTAGAATCAAATAGTGCTTCTGCATATGGAACTGCAACTCTTACTGCAAAACTTTGATTACTCATATAGTACCTCCCAACTGAGAAATATTATAATCAATTATCTTAGATTGCATAGGTGTATTAATCTGATTTTTTAAATTAGAATTTACTCTATTAATTGCAAGAGATATAATTTGTTGCTGAATTTGTTGTCTTACCTGATTTTCAGCTGTAGCAATACTTGCTTTTCCAGTATCAGTTAGTCTTTGTATATCAAGTTTACCTTGCGCTAATATTGAATCTCGTACTTTTTGAGCAGTTGATTTTGCTTCATCTTTAATTTGCATGATAACCATCTGAGTCTGAGCTAACTGTTTTTCTGCCTCATCAAGTCTAGTATTTGCTTGTTGTAAACGTTCTTCAGACTCTTGTATTGCAGATAACACTTTATCTTGTCTTAAAGATAACGTTGACCCCAAGAATTGTTTTAGAACATATATCAAGCCAGATAAAAGCAAAGCAATATTGATAACATTTGCTTCTAAAAAATTTGAATTAAAACTTATGCCTTTTTGTATATGATGCTCTGCAATAATTTCGAAGATTGACACAGTACTATTCATTTTATTCTCCATCATTTAAATTATACCAATACAACATTTTAAGAGTTTAAACAAAAGATTGATTTCCGAATAGCTTTAATTTAATTTTATCACTTAATACATCTACTTGATCTTCTAAAGTTTTTAATGCTTGCTCTTTTTGAATATTTAACTGATCAGAAGCCTCAGCAACTAATTGTTCAGCTTGTTGCTGAGCTTCTTTAATTTGAATTGACACAATTTCTTGCGCTTCTTGTTGAGAATTTTTAATAATACCTTGAGCTTGCTTTCTAGATTCAACAAGTTCTTGTTCGTATTTTTTTGTTAATTCATTTGCTTTAAGTAGAGACATAGAAGCAGCTGTTAAACTGTTTCGTATATATTCATCTCTTTCATCTAATATATTGCTAACCGGCTTATAAAATAGAAAGTTTAAAATAGCTGTTAAAGCAAGAAACTGTAATGCCATTAAAGGTAATGTAGCATTGAAGTCAAAAAGACCTCCTTCAACTTCTCTATCTGATATTTCTAAAGCTAACAAGAGAGATAATAAGTTTATCATTATTAATTTTAGGTTAAGATTTATTTAATATATTAAAGCTCCAATTTAATGATGAACTTAGTCTTTATGTATTCTAAATTATGATACCTAGAAATAAAGACTAAGCATTCATTATCTA